>QEPC01010488.1:8541-30068 GCA_003113815.1 Sphenodon punctatus
GCCGGTAACTAGAGGAGTCAGATGGGTTCAGGGTGGGCTTTTTGAGGATGGGGGAGACAGTGGCATGCTTGAAACCAGAGGGGAAGGAGCCAGTGGAAAGGGAGAGATTGATGACAGGTAGAAGTGGGGGGTGGTGGCAGTGGGAGCAATAGAGGTCAGGAGGTGGGAGGGGATTGGGTCAAGGGGGCAGGTGGAGGGGTTGGATGAAGAGACCAGGGCGGAGATTTCCTCAAGAGAGGCAGGAGGGAAGGATGTGAGGAGAGAGGTTGGAGGGGGTGGTACAGGAGCAGGAGGAGGAGGTGGGTGGGAGGCAATGCCCTGACAATCTTGTCAATCTTTGAGGTGAAGAATGATGCAACATCCTGAGCAGCAAGGGAAGCGAATGTCTACTTCCAGAATGTCTACTTCCAGTACCCATTTGTTTTACATTTTTGTTGATAAATCGATGTAGGGAGTCAATATATCAGGATTCCATCAAGTTCTGACAATTCTTTGGTAACTTTTGGTCCTGGAAAACTACTTTTGATTCCATTTTAAAAAAAATCATTTTTACAAGGTCAGTCATCCATCATCACTTCAGTCTTGTTGGTATTCAACTTCAATTGGCTCAACCTTGTCCAGTCCCTAATAGCTGCAAAAGCACCAGTATTTACCATGAGTTCTGAAAAACAGAGGCTCAAAGCAGAAAACAAAACTTTATTGCAAGAGTTGACCACGCTTTTCTATGCAATAGAAATGTCCTGCTATGGACTGATCAATACTGATAATTGTGCAAACACGCTCCCCTGAGAAAGGCAAAGGTTAAGTTTATAGTGCTTTTCCAATCTAGTTCGGTGCAGAAAGACTCATGAAATGCTTTCTCGAAATTGCTGCTATCAATGTTCCATTAAGATCATGATGAAAGGTACAGAAGTGTTTATTTAGCCACTTTTCCACTTTGTCATGTTACTCTCGGAACTTGTTTAGATGTATAAGACCTGCACTTGAAACAAGGGAGGAAGATAATTGGCCTGCTTCCTGAAGCAGTGCATTTATAAGAATATCTTTCAATGATCTATGCCTGCTCTCCCTAGAAGCATGATTTCAATTCTGCCCTTGAAACACAGATCAAGCAGTACTGCCAATCCATATTCTTCAATGTCAAACATTTCACTGATTTGTGAGTCTGTTCGTAGCTTTAAAATGATGTCCTCTGCCAGGGTTACTGCAGAACTGCCTTCACTTAACAATTAATATTTTGAGTGGAAGGGCTATAGTTCACATATCTATGTATGTACAGTTTGGTAACATGTATTTTGCTTATTGAGTCTCCATTTTGCCGTGCTCTGTTTATACACCTTGTTATTCTCTTGTAACTCCTGGGTCTTACAAGTGGAGATGTCTTGGTCCTCAGTAGGAAGCATTTAAGGACAGACTTAGCCCTACAGAGCATCTTCTTATTCCATTTTTATATGCCTAGCTTCTTTGCCTGTCTGCTTCTGGGCTCCTTGGCCCCTTTCCATGCAAACTGCTATTTCCTCTCTAAGTGGCATTTTGACAACAAAGCTCCAGGCGTCCTGTTCACACTCTCTCTCACAACTGATTCATATATCATTGAGTGAAAATAACTGGATTAATGTAAACAGCAGCCACTCATTCAGTCAAAGACTGCTCTCTTTTCATGCCTTGTGGAGCCACTTGCTGTTTTTGGAGAGCTGACAGCTGATAACCGCCTCTTTCAATGAATGTAATACCACAACTCCTGAGAATTTAGAAGGCTGGTGTGTGGATTTTCCTTAGTCTTCTTCAGTTACTAAAGTACACCAAGGTTATTTTTCTTTTCCCACCCATAGTTGCTTTATTATATTTCAAAACATGCCAATCGAGTTAAAAAAAACCTACGAGTTAAGTGTTACATTTCACATCTACCCTCTCTGAGTTTGTTAATACATATTAGGGATGGGACTCCGGCCAAAATTTCAGTTTTGGTCAATTTTGGTTTCAGTTCTCATGTATTTCGGTTCTTTTTCGGTTTCGGTACTATCGGATCTTTTTCATTGATTTTTGTACCGGATTTTTAACATTGTGGTTTTTCAATGGTGGACAAACAGCAGTATTAAAAATCCAGTAAAAAAATCAATGAAAAAGATCCGATAGTACCGAAACTGAAAAAGAACCAAAATTTTGGATTAATCCAAAATGGCCATTTTTGGGTACTTGCGGTTTTATCCAAAACCAAAATTCCCATCCCTAATTCATATTAATAAATATTAATATATTTGAAATATAGATTTCTGAAAGGGAAATTAAACATAAAGGTACCCAGTGTCTATTGAAATACATGCTCTCATAGCCTAATGGCTACTGAGCTTGACTCTTTGTACATGTCCCAATTATGTGACTGAAGGGAAATAAAAGGCACTTAGGATAGGGCAGGGCCTATTAGCAAGCACATCTGAGAGCAAAGGCCACATGTAACGAAACCAGTTCTGTTTATTAGAGGCACTCGATGGGAAACAGACAGTTCTGGGCATACCTTTCTTTTTTCTGGTTGAAAAAACACCACTGATGTCTGAATTGGAGGACAATAGGTACAGATGGACACAGGGCTGGCTACCCCAGAGCTGCTCCAAGGGTTCAACTCCGCATCCAGCCCTACCTTGCTCAGGCTTTAACAGGCACGGTGCTTTCCCCATCACATGATCCACCCACTCTGCACCTTCCCACTACACCATAGCATTGCGGGCAGATCACTTGATGTTCTAGGATGCTGCCTGCAACTTCTTTTGTCTGGTAATGGCCAGCTGGCAGAGTTGCAGTGTGAATCTGCCAAGCAGACTGATGGCAACTTCACCTTCGGCCAGTTCCTCAGGACTGGCTAGCTATTCTGCAAATGGTGCTACAAGATATTCTGGAGCACCAAAAGTGGGGCTGGCCTGGACCGGGCAGCACCTGTTCTGATTCCACATCCAGTGGACCACCTTTAGACTAGTGCTGAAACTCAGTCCTTGGAAAACTTCAGAATTCACCAGGGATTCTGATCCCCAGTTCCGAATTTCTGAGTACCAAAGTTATCAGTACCAAGGCCGGTCCCTGGAAAACTTCAGAAACTCGACTGAGTGCTAGTGCCATTGCTCACATGGGTGAAGTGAACCAGGCAGTTGACCCTAGTTTCTCTGAGCTAGGAAATGAAACTTAGTTCCATATTTGGTAGGAGGGGACAGTTGAGTGATGGACAAGCCACAGGACAGGTTTTGATTAGCTGGCAGGGGCAAAATAAAAGTGTCTGTACAACCATTTCCTCCCATTTTTTTTGGTGAATTTTGCTGTGTGCTACACTGCTGATTTTTAAGTAATCGGCTTGGAAGGGGTGCCTGGCCTGGCCTCACCTGGCATGACATGGCATGGCATGGCCTGTCCATAGAGGCAATGCTGGTGGATGCGGGTTTCTTGTTTCCACCATGCCATGTTTTTTTTTAAAAAAATAAAATAAGTGGGTGCCCCACTGCTGCTGTCTGCTGATTGGCACCATTAAGGCCAGAGGGATATCATCTGCCTAGCTCCACTTCTCCTGACTGGGAGTGTCCATATACTAGAGGCAATACTGGGGTTTGCCACAAGTGCCTAATATACTTAAAGTTTAAAGTGGGTGTTGCTGCTGCTTGCATTACTTGATGGCATGTTGGCACCATAGAGGCCAGAGAGGGATCATTTTAGTTTTGCTGTAGTTTTTGTGGGCATTGTGACTGTACTTTGTCTGTGGGTTCAACTTTGTCAAGATGTGACTGACCACTTAGCACAGCACAGAGGAGATATACTTCTTTTCTGGTTAAAATAATATCGTGTGTGGGAAGGAGGGGGCTTGCCTTGCATAGGTGGGCAGTGAGCAGGCACAATGGAGGCTTTTTTTGCGTAAGGGGTGGGTAAATTTTGGTTACATTCTTGTCGGTGTTATAATTATGGGTGATTTCAGACATTACGTTTTTGGCATTCACCACAGTCAACCTCAGTCAAACGCGGGCCGGGGTGAAAGAGCCATGCACGTCTGTTTGCTCGCATCCAGATGTTCACCACAGTCAAACGTGGCCAAGGGTGAACCTAACCACGTCTCGTGAGGTCGGGGTGGGAGGAGGTCCAGAAGCATGGTGAATGTCCACCACGGCAGGGGTGAATGAAAAGAAACATCTGAATGGAAACCTCCAGTCGCGGTGAATGGAAATGACCACGGGCCATGGTGATGGCATGCAGCATTGCTGCTAGGCAACCAGCAACTAGTAGAACACGGAGGGAGATTTAAAGGGCAGGCAGCATTAGCGGAATGTGGTGGAGAAGTCGATGGAGTGGAGGTTCGAGGAACGAGAGAGGAGGATGGAGAGAGAGGGCGAGGAGGAAGCGCAGCAGCAGCAGCAGCAGCAGCAGCAGCAGCAGCAGTAGCAGGGGGAACCCAGCCCAGCCAGGGACACCAAGGAGCACACGGACCCACCCCAGAAGAAGGTAGGGGGGCAATCCAAGAGCGGGTGAGCCGGAGCCAGGGAGGGGAGGGTCATGGGAGGGAGGGAAGACAGGTGCCTGGAGCCTAACCAGTGGACCCCAATGTACCCCCATAAAGACCAGCAAGAGGGCATGTGCCCTGGAGGAGCCTGAGGCCAGAGGGAACCAGGGACAGGTGGCGGCAGCCATGGAGGAGGGGGAGACAGCGGAGGGGCTGGCTACCAGGTGCCGGTACCGCAGGGGGGGTCAGTGGGGGCTGCAGGAGACACACGACCTCATCGCTATCTGGGTGACACCAGAGATTCAGGGTGAGCTTGCAATAAATGCCCGGAATTAGCAGGTGTTCGCCCATATAGCCATGGAGATGGGGGAGACCGGGTACAAGTGCATGCCCATGCATTGCCGGACTAAGATCAAGGAGCTCAAGATGGGCTATAAGGACATTGTTGACAGCAACCGGTGCTCCAGATGTGAGACACGGGCCTCCCCATACCAGGACGCCCTGAGCTGGGTGCTGCATAGGAAGGGGTCAATAGTTGCCCCGCGCCCAGTAGGAGGAGGCACCCTGGGGGACCAACCCGCACATGAGGACCCACCCCCCTTGCAGCCACAGAACAGTGAGCGAGCCCCGGAACCGGGCACTGACAACATGGAGGAGATGCTGGGGCCCTCAGGAACAGGCCCCCAACACACCCCCAGCCCCACCCCAGGCTATGGCACGACCGCCCCTGCGGACTCGCAGGAGGTGGAGGTGGAGGAGGAGATGGTCACCCTCCACCTCATGACCTGTCAACCCAGGGATCAAGGCAACACCAGTGCCAGTGACCGGGCACCGTCAGAGGGAACGGACACAGAGGGAGCAGGTAAGGGCATGGCTGGGCAGGGCATATGCATGAACCCCACGGCAAGCAGGCGTGGGGGTGGAGAGAGGGGATGTCGGGCATCCATCCCCCATGGAACCAGGGCGGGGCCATGGCCTGGGCACAGGGGGCAGGCCCGGGGCCGGTGGTGCCCATCCTGGAGGGCTGGACTACCCGGATCATGGAGACCGGAGGGGGGGCAGGGGAATATCAACCCACATAAGTAATTGAACCCTGTGTTGCCCAACAGAACCACAATGAGCACTGGAGGCCTGTGGCTGGGGGTTGCCCATCCCCCCGGTGCAGAGGATGCGGGAGCACTGAGCGCGGGCACGCCAGCACCGGGAGGACCTCGCACAGGAGCTAGTGACCACAAGCACCCAGAACATGGAGGAGATGGTTGCAGCAGTCAACCGGCTGGAGGAGGGCACAACATGGGGCCTGCAACAGGTGGAGGGGAGGGACCGGGCATTGGTGGCGGAAATGAGGAGGGACCGGCGGCTGCTGTAGAGGGACATGAATAGACAGATGGAGGTGCTCCAGGCCCACTCGGACCACCAGGACCGCAGGTGCGAGGAGCTCGGTAGGAGGATGGACCGGTCCCTGGCCCAGGGCACATCCCTCCTCCTGCATGCCGGGGCATTGAGCGCCTACATCATGGCAGCAGCTCCACCAGGTGCCATGCCAGTGCCCGGACATGTGCCCCCTCCACCCCCTCCGGCCATGCCATGGGGCCTCCCAGCACCACCCCCCACCCCCGCCAGCAGCAAGGACCACGGATCCAGGGACCCATGCCCCCACAGCGCACACGGCAGCAGGGGGCGTTGGACAGGCGGGGTACAGGGACCAGGGGCAGGTCCCCCAGCCAGCCCGCCAGACAGCACCTCCTCATCCTCTGATGAGGGGGGTCTGGTGGCCTCGGCCATCCCTGTTGGGAGGGGCAGGGTCTGGCCAAGGGGCAGCAGGGGACAGGGGAGAGGACAGGGCAGGGCAGCATAGGGACTGGGGAGGAGAGGGGGCACCAGCAACACCCGTGTGGGTGGGAGAAGGTAGAGGCACGTGGGCACATGGGTGTAACGGGGTAAGGGGAGGGCCGGGGGAGCATAGTAAATGTGGTTGCACCCACCTACCTGTTTCAGTGTGCCTTCATTTCATCTGGTGCGCTCCCCCTCCTCAGTCTCGCACACGTCCAGCACCGTGTTTGGGGTGGTCGTGAGCACCACCCCGGGGTCCTGGCCATGGTTCGGCACCTGGGGAACCCTCTGTGGCCCCCCGGGACTGGGTCTTGACCCCCAGGCCCGTGCTCCTCCCTGGGCGCGCATGTGCTGTCATTCCTACCTCCTCTAGCAGGTGTGTATGCGTGGATCTGTCCGGCCTTGCATGCTGGCTGCTGTGTGCTGCCCTCTGCCTTGCATCCCTCCATAGGGGCCCCCTTGTTCCCATCCTGGCATTATCTGTTGGCCTTGGCAGCCTCTGTCTGCCTTTTCAGGCCCCCGGCCTGCATCCTATGCTGCCCCCGTGCCTGCCTCGGCTCATACCCTCCAGGAGCTGTACCATGGCAGCTGCTTCCCTGCCCGAGGCCCTGGTCAGGGAACCTGGGGGTTCTGTCTGAGCGTGGAGCACCCGCGAGAGCATGTGCCTCTGTGACCAATTGCGTTCGCCCATCGTTCAGCACTGCCTGTGCTCTGTGTCCACCCAGCCAGATGCCTATAGGTGCCTGAGCTATGGTATGCTGTGCTTTGGTTATGTCGCGACCTCTGGTGAGCGTCGCTTGCACAGTGAGGAGCTGGGGCTCTCCCCCTTCCCTGAGTGGCACTTACCGGACACGCTGGGGGGCCTTGCTGCATGGAGTCCTGCCGAGACAGCCTCCACACAGTCTGTGTGTGCCTTCCCCGGATATACAACCTGCCTGTGCGAGGGTGGCCCTACCGTGTCTGTGTCCTTCTTCATCAGCGTGCAGGGTGCCTGTGGGTACCCATGCTCCCATGGGGCAGCCTACTGCCATCTTCTGGAGCTGTCCCACCTGCCCTGGCCCCCTGCAGCTGATTATGGCATGCCCCCACCCCCTTTGGGCCAGAGCTGGCTGCCCTGCTGAAGGTGTGCGGACGTTCTAATGTGCAGATCGGGATGAGGTGTGCGGATCCCTTCGAGGCCTTCTTCCTGATATGTTTCCACATGGCTGGATGCAGCTTCTGCCGGGGACTGTGGCAATGGCCCCGCTACATACACCTGCTCTTGTTGCCACCCCCTCCGCCCGATGGGAGCCCCTGCACCTGGGTGTAGGGTGCTCTGGGCCCTTCTGACAGCCAGCTGCCCCCTCAGCACCTTCGCACCACCTGTGGCCTGAGTGCTCATTCCACTGCCTGCTGCCTCCTCGGGAGGCCAGACCCCTGGGAGCCACCTCCAGCTGCCTGCCTGTCCCCCCCTTGCCTTGGACCTGTTACCACTCTGTGTGGCCTCTGAGGTGGCCCGTTGTGCTGGTTCCCACCCTCCTGGACTGGACCCCATGCCCCCCTGCTGTTACCCCTGCTCTCGCTCCCTGACCCCGGGCGCTTCTGCTCTGTATGCCTTTGTGCTTGGTTGGTGCCGCCTGTGTCCTCAATAAACTCCCGTTGCACTTCCCTGTGCTTTGTGCTGCCTCTTGTCTCCTTGGGGTGCTGGGTCCCCCTTCCCCTTGCCCACTGGGCTCTTGCCCCCTCCCCCTCCTGCTGGGCTGGCCATGCCTGCCCCTTGCCACTCCCCCTCCTTCCATGCATCCAACTTACTGTGCGGTTCCCTGCCCCACCACGGTGTGTGCCTCCCTCGGCCTCCTGCTCTTCTCCCCATTTTTGTGTGGGTGTGCTGCTTTATTTGTGTGTGCGTGCTTCTCGTTTTGAAGCGTGAGTGCCTTCCGTGCAGTCGCTGTTAGCGAGCAATTCTTATGCTGCTGCTCCCTCCACCCCCTCCCTTCATGTTTCCCTTCAGTGGGTGGGTCCCTCCACCCTCTGTGGCTTCATTTTCCCTCAGGCGGCCATGTTTGCTTTCCTGTAACCCCGGGGCCTTGTGGGTCTCCCACCGCGGTTCTTGAACCACGGCATGTGTGTTGTGTTCCCCTGGTCCGTGTTCACTCAGGTTGACCATGGGTGGCAGTGCCGCCCCTGTCACATCTGTTGGGGCCGCGCATCTCACCACGGCCTGTGGTGGGGCCATTCACCCCGGGGTGGGATTCACTGTAGTGAATTTCACTGCATCACGTCTGAAATCACCCTATGTCTGCTGGGCTGGCTTTTTTTTTGGCTTTGTTGCACTTTTGTGGATTTGTTGTCTTGAGCGATTGTCCCACTCTTTCTAGCCCACTTTTCTGAGAACTGCTTGGTTGGCATAATGATTTTAAAGTGGGTGCACCGCTGCTGGTGAGCCATGTTCTGGGTACAGTACTGTTGTTGTTGTTGTTTGTTTTTATTTCTGCATGCATTTGCACTTTTGTGGGTTTGTTTGTCTTCTCAAGTGATTGTCCCACTCTTGCTAGCCTGCTTTTCTGGGTTGTGCTTGGTTGGCATAATGATATTTAAGTGGTTGCACTGATGATGGTGGGCCATACTGTGGGTATTACCGGCTTCTTCTTTTTTTTTTGCTTTCTGCACTCAGTTGCACTTTTTGGGTTTGTCTTCTTGAGATTGTGTCACTCTTGCTACCATGCTTTTCTGGGAACTCCTGGGCATAATGATTTTAAAGTGAGTGCACTTTAAATCATTAAAAGAAGGAGATTCAAAGTTCCAAGGATCTCCACGATTCAGAGTTCGAACTTATGAACTGCAGGTCCTCAGAAAAAGTTCCAAGTTTTGGCCAAGTATCCGGTCTTGGTACTCAGAACTTTGGAACTCTGTCTGAGCACTCAGATGGCCTATTCAGTGCAGCCCTACATTGGATGGATGGGACACCTGGGGCTGGTGTGGCCAAGCACCAGGGAAACCCATTTGTCTAAAAGCACTGATTGTCAAAGCTGCTACAATATCTCTATACCACTGCTGAATCATTTTACTCAAGGGATCCTGAACTAGACAAATCCAGTTGGATTAGATTTGCTTTCAGGTCAAGTCAGCATTAACACATCCACACCTATGTTGTTGTGTGGACCCTGGGTTGTGTGCCTTGCAGGGGCAGAGAATCAAAGAACACAAGAAGTTCCATAATAGGCCAGATCAATGGTCCATCTAGCCACCTAGTATTGTGTCTCCAACAGTGGTCAATCTCGGTTTCTTGGGAGAAATACTCAACAGATCTTAATAGGATGATCCATTCCTTGTTTACTCATGTGCTGAACGGCCCTGTTGGCCATTTTTTCACATGCATGGTTTTGTTTTGTTTTTTGTGGGGCGGTGGGAGGGTCTCATAAAATATTGCATTAAATTTTGTACTGGAGCTGAGATCTCGATGAGATCTTGGTCCCCAGCATGAAACCTTGTGAGATTCTCTCATGAGAAAAAAATAAGAATCTCATTTCAGTCCTAGGCCACACCAGGAATTTATAGTGTCATTGTTATACTTTCTGTATTATTCTTCCAGCTCCAGCAGAGCCTGAAGAGTGGCATGCCTGTTGGCTGCTGCATACTCCAGCTGCTCCAGAGCAACAGGGGGCTGGGAGCTGGTTGGGCTTGCCCCCAAAACAGCTTGCCTACCCCCGACCCAGGTCAGAGTTGGGACTGGGGCTCCTGGGCCCCCATTGGAAGACACTCCCCCCCTCCAAGTGACAGAAATAGAGGGGGTGGGGCCATGGATTCCCCTGGCAACTGTGTGACAGAGTTCCAGTTCCAGGAGGGGCTGAAGAGTGATGTGCTTGTCAGCAGTGCTGCAGGAGCGTGCCAGAGGCACACAACTAAGGGTTGTGCTAAAGGGCCCTTAGATGTGGCCCCTAGTGAGGCCTGGGGGGTCTGGGTTGAAAGGCTGGGAGCTGGAGAGGTGGTGATTTATGGGAGGATCGAGGAAATTTGTGTTTTATTGTTTTATGTGGGGGGAGCTGCAGGGAGGTAGAGAGTGAGGGGTTTTATTGTACTATGTTTGGTATGGTTGGTGGGATATTAGTAGGGATGGAGAGTGACTGGGTTAGGGAGGGGGGTTGGGACATTATATGGGGGGAGGACCTCCTATGCTGCCAGGGCGGGACAGCCAAGGAGGGTCCGAGACTGGTCAAGTCGGCCAGGGAGGAAGGGGCACAGCCATAGGGGTTGTGAGAGGGTGGGGAAGATATGGTCCTAGATGGGGGGAGGCGAGATCAGTGAGACGGGACAGGTGCTTGTTGAAAATCCTGATCACTACCCCCCAGGCAGTGGGGCAGGTGGTTCTTGGTCAGAGGGCCCACGACCTAGAGCTGGTGTTGTTAAATGTGAGATTGGTGGCTAATAAGGCAAAAACTGTCCAGGAAGTGATCCTGGACCATGCCGCCAATATCGTACGTATCACGGAAACATGTCTGGACAATGAATCGGGGCCTATCTTGTTCTGGACGGATATTCTGTGCAGCATCAGCCACAGTCAGATGGATGGGGGGGATGGTGCAGCCATGATTTTTGAGGAGGGGTGGTCTGTGAGGGGGTATCCTATGAGATCCATATTGGGTATTGAGGGTCTCCACCTTGTGTTTGATTTGGCAGATGATAGTTTGGGAGTGCTGCTTGTATACCATGCACCTACCTTGCGGAAGCCTCCCTATATGCTCTAGCAGAGTTGGTGTCAGGGGTGGTGTTGTGGTCCCCAAAGACAGTAGTCTTGGGGGGCCTCAACGTTCATGTTGATGCCGACCTTGGGGGAGTGGAGCATGAGTTCATGGCGGCCATGGCAACCATGGGCCTGTCACAGATGGTTATTGGCCCAACACATCAGGGGGGACATACATTAGACCTTGTGTTTTGCACTGGACTTGTGGTGGGTGCTCCATTGGTGGGGGAGATATAAGCTGTGCCCTTGTCATAGACGGATGATTGCCTCCTGCAGACCTCGCTCCTGGTGCATGTTTGCCCTCAGAAAGGTGCTGAACTGATTCAGATGGTTCACCCCCGGAGGATGACGGAACCGGTGCAAATCCCGTCCAGGAGAACTTTTCCAGGTTGTGCGGGGGCTGGTCAGTCTAGCCTCCCTCAACCTTGGAGTGGAGTCATCTATTGCTCACAGTGACATGTTTGTGGATTATTTTGTGGATAAAATTGCTCGTATTAACCATGATTTCGATGCTGCACTTATTACATTAGAGTAACCAGAGGTTATGGAAGCCCCGTCATGTCCGGTTTTATGGGATCAGTTTCAGTTGGTAACACCCTCCGATGTGGTGGATGTTCTTGGGATAGTCAGGGCTACCTCTTGTGAATTAGATCCTTGCCCATCCTGGCTGGTAAAGTACTGCCGGGAGACAATGGGGCTGTTGCTGGCCAGGGTGGTCAACACCTCCCTGCGGGAGGGCAGAGTGCCAGCCTGTCTCAAAGAGGTGGTGGTGTGGCCTCTGCTCAAGAAACCATCGCTTGACTTTGACTCCACTGCCAGCTATCAGCCTGTCTCTAACCGTCCCTTTTTAGGGAAGGATATGGAACAAGTAGTAGCTCAGCAGCTGCAGGGGCATCTTGATGGCATCGATTTTCTTGATCCCTCTCAGTCGGGCTTCCATCTTGGACATGGCACTGAGACTGTGCTTGTTGCTTTGATAGATGACCTATGCCGGAAATTGGATCGAGGTCATTCGACCCTGTTGATATTGTTAGATCTGTAGGCTGTGTTTGACACTGTTGATCATGGGATGCTGGTGATGCTGGTGATGCACAGTCCTGTGCAGGGGTGGGCAGGACTGTTCTTGAATGGTTCCACTCTTTCCTGACCAGAAGAGCCCAGCAGGTTGTGCTCAGGGATTATTTTTCATCATACCGAGACCTCTCGTTTGGAGTCCCGCAGGATTCTGTTTTGTCCCCTCTCTTGTTCAACGTGTACATGCAGCTGCTTGACAATGTGATTAGGAGGTTCTGTGTATGGTTTCATCAATATGCTGATGACACCCAGATGTACCTCTCTTTTTCAACAGACCCAGGCCCAGCAGTCTTGGTGCTTACTCAGTGTTTGGTGGCTGTGGGGGAATGGATGAGGGCTGAATTTTTCCTTCTTTTTATCTTGCTTCTTTTATGTTGTTTTAATTGATGTTTTTAGTATGTGTAAGCTACTCCAAGCTGTCTTTGGCAGGAGGGGCGGGATAAGAAAATGTTTTAAATAATAAATAAATAAATACAATTTTCTGTGTCTTTACAAATAATTCCTAACATTCTGATTACCTTTTTTGCTGCTGCCACACACTGAGCTGAGATTTCCAGTGTATTGTCCACAGTGACTTCAAGATCCTTTTCCTGAGTTTTAACCCCTACTTAGAACTCAGCATTGTATATGCATAATTCGGATTATTTTACCCTATGTTCATCACTTTCATCTGCCATTTAGCTGCCCAGTCACCCATTCTTGTAATATCCTCCTGTAATTTCTCACAATCTGCCCCGATTTATTTTGAATAACTTTGTGTCATCTGCAAATTTAATCACTATAGATGTGCAAACAGAGCACAGTTCAGATGTTTGGAAGTTCGGACATTCAGACCCACTGAGGAGTTCAGCCCCACCCCCCTGAACGTTCGGAAAGCTTGGCCATGGCAGAGACTTGGGGTGCTCCATGAGTGCCCATGGGGGCATGGCTGACCATCTGAGACCCAGAAGTAGCAGCAGCAACAGAGGGCGGGCGTTGCAGACTGCCAGGCATCAGTGGAGCAACGGCAGAGGCCCGGCCAGAGCTTGGTGACTGGCACCCCTACTTGGTTGGGTGTTGCAGGCTAGCATTTTAATTGATCGATCTTAAGAAGCTCTACTGAAAATTGGTCAAGCCTTGCCCAGGGGTGAATCTTGTGGACACCCAGTCCCCATTCACCAGCGCACTCATCCAAGCTATGCCTGTCTACAAGAGGGAGGAGAAAATGGCTGATGTGCAGTACCAGCAGCAGCAGGAGACATTGGATTGCCAGGGCACAGTAACTGCAGCTGGCACCCCTACTTGGCTGGGCATTTCAGGCTGGCATCGGTGGAGCAGCGGCAGAGACCCGGCCAGGGCTCGGTGTCTGGCACCCCTACTTGGCTAGGTGTTGCAGCCTGGCTGGCATCGGTGGAGTATTGGCAGACAATGAAGTGGAACGAGAGCCCTACTTGCCTGGAACGTAAGCCACAGAACCCTGACAGTGGTACCTGGAGCTGGAGTGGCTGGCTGTTTCTTGATGCAGTGGAATGAAAGCTCCCTGTGAGCAGAATTACGGCCCCAGAACCCTGATGGTGGATCCTGGAACTAGAGTGGCCGCTTCTGGATGATGTGGATGGACATCCCTCCCTTCCTGGAACATAGGCACCAGAACCCTGACAGTGGGTCCTGGGACTGGAGAGGCAGCTTCTGGATGAAGTGGAATGTCAGCCCTCCCTACCTGGAAAGTAGACTGGCTGGCATCAGTGGAGCATTGGCAGACAGTGAAGTGGAACGAGAGCCCTCCTTGCCTGCAACGTATACCCCAGAACCCTGACGGTGCGTCCTGGAGCTGGAGTGACTGGATGTTTCTTGATGCGGTGGAATGACGGCTCCCTGTGAGCGGAATGACGGCCCCAGAACCCTGATGGTGGGTCCTGGGAATAGAGTGGCAGCTTCTAGATGATGTGGATGAACACACACACACACCATGCCTGTAACGTAGACCCCAGAACCGTGATGGTGGGTCCTGGGGCTGGAGTGGTTGGCTGTTTCTTGATGCTGTTGAATGACAGCTCTCTGTGAGTGGAATGATGGCCCCAGAACCCTGATGTAGGGTCCTGGGGCTGGAGTGACTGATTCTTGATATGGTAGTATGACAGCTCCCTGTGAGCGGAGTGGCAGCCCCAGAACCCTGATGGTGTCCTGGGACAGGAGTGGCAGCTTGCGGATGATGTGGATGGATAGCCCTCCCTGCCTGGAACGTAGGCCCCAGAACCCTGAACTCCAGCCCCCGAGGGTGGGACCTGGGGCTGGAGTGGCAGCTTCTGGATGAAGTGGAACAACAACCCTCTCTGCCCGTAATGTGAGCCCCAGAACCCCTGTCTCTTATACACATCTAGATGTGTATAAGAGACAGGGATATGCCCCCCCACATGGATTGAGCTGTTGATAACTTGGAACAGGTCCATGGTTGCCATCGTGACCATGAACTCATGCTCCACACTGCCAAGACTGGTGTCAGCATGTATGTTGAGGTCCCCAAAAACTAAAGTCTTCGGAGAGCGCAACACCATGTCTGACACCAGCTCTGTCAGAGCGTACAGGGAAACTTCCGTACTGGTAGGAGCACAGTATACTAGTAACACTCCCAATCTGTCCCCCACCAAATCAAACACAAGATGGAGGCCCTCAACAACTGAGATGGCCTACACCAAATACCTCCTGTCAGACCACAAATCCCTAAAAACAATGGTTACACTGTCCACCCCCCCCCCACCATCCCTCCAGCTGAGGTTGATGATGCATGGAGTACCTGGCTGGAAAGAAGTCAGCCAGGATAGGCCCTGACTCCTCATCTAGCCATGTCTCCATAATACACACGAGGTCGGTGCCACAATCCAGAATTAACTCCCGGAGAGGAATCATGGAGGAAAGATGATATGCACTCTTTCTGGGCAATTATTCATGGCTTTCCCAAATAGCAAGTCCATGCATGGAGTGAAAGTAGACTATTTGCAATTGTTATTTTCTAAGAGGAGCAGGCAGTTGATGTGTACTGCTTACACAATATGATGCTGTAGCCCCTATGTTCCCTCTATTCCCCTCCCTTCCTAAAAATGTGCTCAATATTGCTTCCCTCATTCCCATTCCCCAATCCCCTGAAATACAGCTATTCCAAACAAAACAATAGCATACACATTCTTTTACTCCAGCATGCTCTTTCTCAGATTCATGTCCATGGATTGGCCACCCAGAGAAAGAGAGAGAAATCAGACAGCCCCCTCCTTGCAAATACCTCATATGTCTATAAATTAAAAATTAGTCATATTTTTAAATCACATCAGACTTTGAACATGTCAAAACAAAAAGCTCATCTTTTCTAAAGCACTGCTTTTACTTTGAAATGTGACTTGGAAGGAGGCACACAGGGATTTTAAATGAGTTGCTGATTAATCTTACCCTGAAGAATTGAAAATGAGATAAAAGAATGCATTTGTGGGGGAAGGGGAACAGGGGTATAGCTAGGTTGGAATGGGCCTTGGTGCATAAGTTGAAGTTGAAATGGGCCCCCAATGTTCTTTCCCAACATCAGGGAATGTAGGTGAATCAGGTAGTGTAGACCCCCCNATGGGATGGGGGGAGGACAACACAAAGGACACAGAGTGGGTGCAAAACTGAAACGAAACCAAAATCAATCTAATGCTACTCAAAAGGAATTAAAAAACAGGAATCAGGGATGGAATATATAGAGAGGGAGAGGGAAAGGATTCAATGGAGAGAGGAGGGAGGAAGGAAGATTTAACACAGGGAGGGGTAAAAACAAAAAATAACACCCAACTGCACGCCAGTGAGATCACTCTAAAGGATAGTATTCTTCTTTTCCTCAAAGTAAAAAAAAAGTTTACAAACCTGGCAGGAGTGGCAGCACCTCCTGTGCCCAGCTCTTGCTCCTCCACCACCGAAGGTGCTGCAGCGGCCACAGCAGCAGCAACCTCTTCCTCCGACTCTGACGCCGACTCCGGGAGCACCACGTTGGCCCCCTGGTGTTTGATCAGTACAGGATGACTCTGAGCTTCTTCGTTTTTTGTTTTGTTTTTTGTAAAAAAACAAGCACTCCAGCCAAACACCCACCAACACTCACCAACCAGCCAAAACAACACAGTCAAACCAACACACAGTCAAAAAAAGCCAAAACACACAAAACAAACCCAAACAGCCAGCCAGCCACAGCACACTTGCTCTCCTGCCACAGAAGCTCCGCACACACTCGAATTTCCGGTTTCCGGCTTCTGACGCAATCACGCGATACAATTTCCAAATGGCCAAACTGAACCAAAGTCTCCTGAACCAAACAGGCGAACACAAACTCGGCGACCGACCTGAACGACCAAACCCAAACTAGGCAACTGAACCTAATGACAGACCAACTGAACCGTGACCTGTTCACCCATTCCTACACACCCCCATCCTTGTCCTGGCAGCATGCATCCTGTACAACATATGCAAAACCAGAGGTGCCACCCTGGACAATCCACCACCTGTACAGAGGGCAGGCCTTGTGCCCCTGTACCAACATCACCAGGGTGACGCGTTCTGGCAGATCTCTGAGGAGAACAGGGACATCCTCTGCCGCCGAATCGTTCCCCAGGCAGCAGATGACAGGGCCGTGCCTGACCCACTCCCCAGCCCATAACCCTGTACACCCCATAAATTAATTACATTTTAATTTATACCCCACACTCTCCCAACAAAGGCGGCTCGAGGCGGCTTACAACATATACAATCTTCACTGCTCTGAATCCGAGTGGATAAGATCGCTCGGATTCAGAGCGACTTCGATGCTGGGTTTCTCGGTTGGGGGCAGTAGGTGGAGAGGGCGAGGTGACAGAGGCCCCGTCTGGTCCAGCTTTGTGGGGGAGTTTCAGGAAGTGATGCCAGCCAATACGGTGGATGTCCTGGAGTCTGTGCGAGCCACCAGTTGCGAACTTGATTCTTGCCCGTTCTGTTTAGTGAAAGTCTCAAGGGAGACATTGGGGACGGTGCTGGCAAGAGTGGTTAATGCATCCCTCCAGCAGGGGAGGTTGTCACCTAGCCTCAAGGAGGCTGTGGTGCACCCCCTGCTGAAGAAACCATAATTGGATGTGGACGCTCTCGCCAGCTACCAACCTGTCTCTAACCTTCCCTAAAAAGCGGGCGGTGGCGATCCAGCTCCAGGCGCATCTAGATGGCATTGGTTTCCTGGACCCTTTTCAATTTGGGTTCCGCCCCGGCTATGGCACTGAGACAGCGTTGGTGGCCTTGGTAGACGATCTCCTCCNCCCCACACACACCCAAGCTTGCAGGCCCTAGTGCAGCTATACCTCTTGTCTCTATTATAGCTATGTCTTTTAAAGGGAATAGGTAGTTAGCTTATTAAGATTACAAAGGTGTGGCAACATGATACCAGTTTTCAAATAACAAAATGGTGCCACAAACTGAATTTCCACTCCCTTCTCCTGAGTTCTAGGGATGCGAAAATTGCAATCGGATTAATCCAATTCACCCAATTTGTATTGCTTCGGATTTCTTCCGATTAATCCGATTCTGGTGCAAGAACCAACATGCCTTGCATTGCCCATTGAAATTGATTTGGTTTCCCATTGACTTCAATGGGAAACATTTTTTCCATTGAAGTCAGTGGGGGGGAAATATGAACCGATTCTGATTCCGATCCAATTCAAATCCAGCTCCGCTGTTGGTGCTCCGAAACATCCCAGAGCATAGCAAGTGAAGTGGGCTTCCCAAACCCACAACACCTTGCAGATCATCCTGTGAGACCAACACAGAAACATTGTACACTTTATGTTTTTCTGGTGGAAAAAATAAAGAAATGAAATGGTGTGTGAGCAAAACAAGGAGAGAGAGAGGGCGGCTCCTGGCAGCCTGAAGGAGCCCTGCTGTATAGCTGCATGAGCAACTCATAGCAGTATATGGGAGCATGCCCAGTTGAGGCTCTAAAGTATTCCAGAGACTGTGGCCACTTTCAGACCTCCCCCCCCCGCCCCCTTCTTTGTATCTCTGCAGGTGTTTGCCAGCAACGCTGCATGGGGGGGCTTTCAGATTGGCAGCACCCTGCGCATATCCTGGATGTGCATTCCCTCCAACAGCCAGAATATGTGTGGAGGGGTGAAGGTCTGAAAGTAGCCTTAAGTCCTGGAGAATAATCTATAGAGCCCCCAAGTGTCTCCAGAGTCTACGTCCCCAGACATGATCAGTAGGTGCTAGTCAGACTGAGCATGCTCACGGGCTATAAATGTCTCAGCACTTTGTGGGGGTTTCACAGAATCAGGGTCACATGACCCCAATTTTCCCAGCCTCCTCCAACCAGTCAGCCTGATTGGCAGCTTAGCCCCTTTGGGTGCCCTCTTTGGGGCCCCTGGGCATCATGGTGGCTGCCCTCCCCATGCCCCTATGCGCCTGTTCTCCCCAAAGTCCTGTTGCTGCTGCCTCCAGCTATTAAAACCTGGATGCACAGGCACAGAATGTACTCTTCTCTCCCAATGTTCACATTTCCCTTGTCTCCCCCTCCCGCGTCTCTTAGATTATAAGCCCTTTTGGGGGTAGAGACCTCTCCATAACTACTGATTGTACAGTGCCAGGTACATTGCTTCCATCATCATCATCATCATCATCATCATAATAATAATAATAATAATAATAAATTAATTAATTAAATTATATTATTATATAATAAATATACATAATATAAATAATATAAATATTAATTAATTAATTAATTAATTAATAGCCACTGCAAGCTAGCTGATTAATGCTGGTGTACATCCAGGAACCACTCCAATGGGAGGCTGGAGACTCGCCACGCGATGCACAGAACCTGCATGAGGAGACAGGGGGAGTGTAATAGCTCCTTGTGCGAGACCTGCACCTCCTTCCTGCCTCCCTTCTGCTCTCCTGGGTGGGCCAGAGACAGGAGGAAGGGGGGACTCTAGGAGGAGTCACCCTCATCACCCCAGTGAGCATGGAGCCCCAGGGCTCCAGCAGCAGCCTGAGACCCAGCCCCAGGAGTGCCTGTCTCGCTGCAGGACAGCCAGTCCAGACCTGCCCCAAGTCCAGGAGCCCCTGCACATAAGGTAAGTGCTGGATATGGCATGGATTGGGGCCACCCGGGGGTCTCTCTACAGGAAGGCAGCTCGTGGGTGTGTGTGTGCCGGTCAGGGGGGCAGGACTGGGGGCTTGGGGGCAACAGGTTGAGAAGGGTCTAGGGGAGCAAAATTCCCAAGCTGAGCCCTGAAGATGCGAACACCATGTTATTCTTTTTCTTTGGGCCTAACTTAGGGAGGCTCAGCCAGGAAATTAATGGACTTTGGAACATTCGAAAGTCCCACACCTTTAATTTGTTGACCCCTGTGAGTGGACCTTGATGCCCATGCAAAGCCCCATTGATTCTTAGCATGGGCACAAGGTTGGAATGTAGTGAATTTATGGGGCCCAGATGTTTAGGACATAGGTGATGTTGGTGGGTTTGACCTCCCTCGTTTCATTGATGGAGTTTGTCCTCCATTGGCCCCTCAGTTTCGTAGTCTGGGAATTCTTCTTGATTCCCAGTTCCACCTGTATGCCCAGGTGAGGAGTACATTCCACCAGTTACGTCTGGTGCAGCAGATTTGGCCATATGTTTCGGACTCCAACCTGGTCACTGTAATCCATGCTTTCATCACCCCAAGACTAGACTATTTTAACGCATTCTATGTGGGGCTACCCATGGTGATGGTTCAGAGTCTGCAGCTGGTGCAGAACGTGGAGGCCCGCCTCCACAGGGACAAGTCACCATGAGTAAATTACACCAGTGCTCCGTTCTTTTCACTGGCTGCCTATAGTCTTCCGGGCCCGAATCAAGGTGTTTGTGCTTACCTATAAATCCCTCTATGGCCTGGGCCCTGCCTATCTGCAGGACCGCATCACTTCCCGGGCTCTGGTTCGACAGGAATGCCTTTCTCAAAGTCCCCCGAGTACATTGGAGGGAGACTATGAAGAGGATGTTCTCAGTGGCCACACCAAGGCTGTGGAACTCTCTCCCAGCAGATGCCTGTGTGGCCCCGGACCTCTCCTCTTTTTGATGGCAATGTTAGAACTGGCTGTTCTGCCAGGCTTTCGGTGGGGGAGATGGGTGAAGGGTTGTGGGTTAGGGAGGTGAGGTTTTTCTCTGTATTTTTTGGTGTTCCACCATATGGATTTTATAGTGTTTTATAATTGTTGTATATTATATTTGTATTTCTGTATTTTATATTTTTAATTTTTTATATTCTTAGCCTCCTTGAGCTGTGATTAGCAGGATGGTGTGGGATGTAAATTGATATAATAAATAAATAGGGATGTGAAGTCTTGTCATCAAACATTTTTTTATTTAACTTTTTCCTGGTTTGCTTTTTCAAAACCTGGGCCTCCTGAAGCTTTACACACAACACAAGAAATAATAATTTCACCCTGTTTGAACTTAACTGTCCTTCTGCATTTGATTTGTTGCAGGATCAAATGATGGGGTTACATTCACCAATACCAAGGTATTTGTGGAATGTTTTTGAAGCGCAGTTCCTTGATAGGAGGCAAATTCATATTTCAGAGTCTGAAAGACAAGGCCATTGCTTCCTTGTTTACTGTTTTTTATAGTTTATTGTTTTACCCGAATTACAAAAGGCAACACAAAACATATATTACCTTCTCTTCTAGGGGAAGAAAAACAGCTGGATTTTGCCTTTTCCCACACCATTCTTTCCAGTGCTGAGAGGTGTAGATGAAAAGTGCTTAACCAAGTGCTGCAGCATTTGGTAGAAGCATTATTAACAATAGACTTGAGGTTTTTGCTCTAAGAAGGTCTGAGATAATATTGTGGTTGTTTTCATTGTAGAAGTAAGGAAAGTGAAACTGGGAAAGATAAAGTCAGAATTGACAGAAGAAAAGTAAGCCCGTTGTACCTTTAATGAAACAAATTAGAGGAAGAAAGTAACTTGCAGCAGGACAGAGAAACCAAAATGAGCCATGGCAAAAAAGGATTTCCCTCATGGCTCAGGTAGCAAAGTCTTAAGAACTGCTAACTCAGTAATTTAGTAAGCAAGCTAGTGAATAAGAGGGATGGACATTAGTATTTACTTATGTTTAATATTTACTTCTGTTTTGTTTCTGTTTACATTAGTATTCTGTTTTATTTCCCATTTAAGTCAATTTCTGAATGTCAATTACAATGCTCCTATAAATGAGACTCTGGGAAAAGTCCCCAGAAGCCCCGCCCGCCCCCAGAAGCCCCGCCCGCCCCCTGAAGCCCCCAGAAGCCATTGCGGCAGGGCTCCACCCCCAGCCAGAAGCCCCCAGCACGCCGCCATAGCAACAGGGCTCATCCCCTGCAGGTGAGCGAGGCTCCACCCCCTGGGAGGGCTCAGCCCAAGCCACAGGCCAAAGCTGCCCGCCCGCCCC
>QEPC01010488.1:30120-45003 GCA_003113815.1 Sphenodon punctatus
TTTTTTTAAAAAAAAATCCAGGCTGGGCAGGGTGGGTGGGTGGTGTCCCCTCTTCCACCCACACAGCCTGGGAGGGGGAGGGATTGTTTTTTCCCCCCATTGATTTCAATGGGGACACTGACAGTTCCCCATTGAAATCAATTGAATAGTTCCGGCACTGGTAAACCAGTTTTAATCCGGTAAACCGGTTTTCTGCAAACCGGTAACCGGTAAAACTGGTAGCCAGTTTTTTTACAGATGTCCCATCCCTACTGTGCACACCTTGATGCTTTTCCTGTTGCAATCAGCCACATTGAGATTCACATGGCTAACATTTCCATGTACACAGACCAGCTACTGCAAACAGAATTAAATTACCTCTTGATTTTGCTGCAGCCACATTCTCTGCTGTTGTGTACCGTTTCATTTTCATCATTGCTCTGTGCTGTTACTGTCAAACCTTGCTTCTCTCTAAGGACTGGGGGCGGGGGAGGGACGAGGAGTGCAAATGGTTATTTGGCTTGCTTACTTCTTCTTGCCCTTACAGAAAAAAAGGTAAAAGGCACCAATCTCTTTTTTGCCTAGGACTTATATTGCTCTCCAAATGATCAAATAACATAGGGTGTTTTCAGACATAATGGTGGGTGGCTTTAGTGCACTTTACTCCATTGGCCACCACCATGTATGGTTGCATCCACCAGATGTTAGTGTGGGATAGATCCTGATGTTTGAAAGCCCACTTTATTCATCTTGGTATGGAGTGCCACTGGGTCCAGGTGACATGGTGGCTATCATTGGCTGCCATAGCTGCCTGTCAGGGAGGGGGTCAGATCACTGTGAGTAGCACAGGGGTAGGGCCGGATGGCCATGTGTCTGTCCAGCTCCTTACCTTCCCCAAACATCCGGCCCCCATCACATCAATTCAGGGGACTTACTGGATCCTGCCTGCAGATAAGTAGTAGTAATTAGGGATGGGCGAACGCGGTTCGGAAGTTCAGAGTTCGGACTGAACTCAACCAGTTCAGTCAACCGAACTGAACTTCCAAACCGAACTGAATTTCCTGCACCACACCACTCTTCTCCCTCCCCAGGAGAGGCTTTATTATGATGATTGTTGTTGTTATAGTTATGGAATAAATAGTACCATGGCATTCTCCTGCATGCCAGCACCACCTCCATCACAGGGGGGTCATGTTGTAGACTCTGCCCCCTCTTGAATGTATAATCATGGCAAATTATTATTTTTTTAAATTGCCAGCTTCAGTTCAGATCCAATGAAGCAGATATCAGTCCTATTTTTGCAGATATCTAGTCTGGATATTTCAGTATTTTGGTCCTTTTGATATTCAGTATTTCTTCATCTCTGTGCTATTGCACATGCACAGTAGTTGAAATGAAGTAATTGAAATGCAGAAAGAACCAAAATAAAATGAATTAACTAAACTTAAATAACTGAAAATGGGATATGTGACTATCATTTGGATATTTAGATATCTGTTAAAAAATACAAATAATATTCATAAATATATAATCTTACTATTCATTTTATCTCTACTAACCATTTCTGGTATCTGAAACAAAGCTAGTTTTATTTATTTATTTATTTAAAAAGTTTTACTACCCCATCCCTCCTGCCATAGGCAGCTCGGGGCAGTTCACAATCAATAAAAAAAATAAAATAAAATAACAATAAAGCTAAAAACAACTCATAAAAGGAGGATAAAAAGAATATCCCACTTCCCTCACCCAGTCACCAATCTTCCCTGCCAAATGCCTGGTGGAACATCCAGGTCTTACAACTTCTTTGAAAGGAGGGAAGATCTGGAGCCAACCGGACCGCCACTGGAAGGGAATTCCACAGCTGAGGTGCAGCCATCGACAATGCCCCCTGGAAGACTGTGTAGCCCCCTGGAAGAGTCAGGGGACCTTGAGCAGGGCAAACCCAGACGACCGCAGGGGCCGATCCAGAACCCGGGGGTGAAGCGGTCCCTCAGATAGGTAGGGTCTAGGTCGTTTAGGGCTTTATAGGCCAAGACCAACCTTGAATAAGGCGAAGAAAACTGGATGCAGGAAGTGGGGTGGGGGAGGAGACCTAGTTGTTCTTAGGCCTCTTTTACATGGATGTCACCCACCCACAAACACTCACAAACACCCATCAGATGGGTAGGAGAATGTCCGTGTAAATGTCCATGAGTGGGTGGGTGGGTGCACGTGCACGACCCACCCACCAACACCCACGGAGCAGCTGGGAGGGAGCAGGTGCACTCTGTGGGTGGAGATGGGTGTTAAACACCCAAACGTCAGCATAAAAACCAGAAAACCCACACCCATGGGGACAGGACTGGTGGGACCGCAGTGCGATGGTGCAAGGGGTCATGCACATGCCCCCATGCAGTCACGCCCACCGGAGGTGACGCAGGACGTCTGGTCAGGAGCTTGTAAAGGAGGGCAGACACATGACATGGGTGTGCTGGCTCCCACGATGTCTGGGAGGAAAGCCCTAGACAAAACAAAGGGAGACAGCATGATGTCATGCATGGCATGAGGCTGGGTGAGCACGGGGACCCAGGAACACCAAGAGGAGGGGGCCTGGCCAGCTGGTGCAGGGGGGGCGGGCTGCCAGTCCAGGGGGGGAATGCGGCACAGCTAACCACAGCACATGTCTCCCGACACAGGGCCGAGGGCACACAGCGGCCGCAGCACTGCCCGCTGAACCCCAGGCCACCACAGCCACAGGGCATGGCCAGAGGAGCAGAAGCGACAGAGAGGTGAGAGCAAGGGGACCACCAACAACCAGGGATGGGATGGCCAACCCCCAGCCCTGGCACCGAGCCTGAGGGAACACAAGGCAGGTGACAGTGACTTAACCCATGTCCCCATCCCCCCAGGAGAGCACCCAGACAACAGATCACTGCAACACTGGGGAGAAGGGCGAGGAGGGCACCCCTGACAGGCAGGTAAGCAGAAAGTCACCCCAGGGGGGAGAGGGAAGGGGAGGACCCATGGGGGCATGGAGGGGGGCAGCGGGATGGACAGTAACCCCCATGCAATACCCCCTACATGAGACAACGACCATCACAGCTACCACATCCACCAGGCGGGCCCCGTGCCACCAAGCTGGAAGGCCCCCCACATGCGGGTCCCAAAATCGGGAGCTCTTGTCCAGGCAGGAGACCAGGCACTTCATACACGTGTTGGTGTCTGAAAGGATTCAGCACAACCTGGTGTGCAGCTACAAGAGTAGACAGGTCTACGAAGCTATTGCCAAAGAGATGCAGTGGCAGGGGTACAATAGGGACATCACCCAGTGCATGCAGCAGGCAAAGGACTTGAGGTCCAGATACAAGTGTATCAAGGACAATAATCTCAAGTCCAGCCATGCCATGCACACAGTCAAGTTCCAGGAGGAGCTGGGCAGGTTTCTCTGCATGGACAGGGACATTCTGGTTTCTCACACAGATGGAAGCACTTTTTCCAGGGGCAGATGGAGGGCCACCACACAACCCCCCCTGCCAAAATCCCCAGAGCAGGGGGGGAAGCTGTTCCTGGTGAGACCAATCAGGAAGTGGGAGGGAGGAGGAGGCACCCCGGGGATCCAACTACAGTAACACCACCCTCCATGTGTGCCCACAAAACTCACAGGCTTCCCGGTCATGGTGAAGGGAGGTACGCATAGAGCAAGCAGAGTCCTGGGACAGCCCCCAGGAGGTGGAGGAACAGGATCCTGGTACAACTGGCCCAGTGGGCCCGGGGTGGAGGAGGCCATGGGCAGATTTCCAGCGACCGGGGTCAGGGCCTGGGTGCCAGTAAACACTAACGGGTCTCCATTCCCATTGCAGCACAAGGTTGCCTGGTGATGCACAAGGTGGAGGTCACAAAGGTGGAGGTAGTTGAGGAGGGGCCGGCTGCACCCCCGCTGCCAGGTGAGGTGCACCTCTATGGAAGGCCAAACCATCCAAGGGGCCACCAGTGGACATGGCGTGGAGGTGAGCGGCCGTACAGGGTGGGGAGGGAGGCCCCTGGGGCCATATTCCCCACACCAGAACTGGGACCGCCAGCCCACGCCACCCCATGGGCTACCCCACCGGAGGGGCACACCGTCCTCAGCGGCTACACACCGGTGTGACTGCATGACCATGAGTTGGGAGGGGGAAGACCGGGCAGGACCACACTGGGATGCTGGGGAACACCCCCCCAGGGAAAGGGACATGGGGAGGCCAGCGGGAGGGACATGATATGGTCTGGGATGGAGGTGGTGCACAGCAGTAGAGCACCGGCAGCACAGGGGGTGCAGGGATGCAAGTCAGGGAGACGATGCCCCAGTATTCCACAAGAACTGCGGGAACCTGTCCCCCCACCCTCCAATGCCCTATAGGGGTTGGGCTGGAGGGTGCAAACGGGAGTGGTGGTAGGCCCCACAATGCGTCCCATGAAACACAGGACTGTCACTGGCTCCACTGGCAGTGAACCCAAGCCAGTGGGGGACCCCACGTGATGATGTGGCAGGGGGGGCACACATGGGAGCAACAAGATGGAGCACCAACAACACAGGGGGGTCGCCCTCCGTGACACCCCAGGAACCATGGTTGGGGGCAGTGGTACACACCGGGCAGGCTTACTAACACAGGATGCAAACTCTCCTTCACAGAACAGCGACCCGCTTGTGCAAGGTGTGCAGCTGCCAGCAGCGTGGAGAGGAACCGGGAGATGCTGGCAAGGAACCGGCGGCAGAGGGAGGACCTGGGAAGGTAGCTGATTGAGGAATCCAGAAGATTAGCCAAAGTGCACTCCCAGGAGCTAGCACTCACCAGGGAGCTGCTAAGAGCGCAGGGGGAAAGGGACCGGGAGATCCTGGCAGCTATGATGACCCAGTCCTGCACCAAGCACCTCTGGGAGAGGTGGTGCATGCCCGTGCTACTCTGGAGGGTCAGGCTGCAAGGGTCATGGACCTCATTGGGAAGGCGATGTTGGCCCTGAGGCATGACCTTCAGTGTGACAGGGGGTGCTAGGCCGCAGATGGACGGATGGCAGCCGACAAACACCACAGTGCCCACCCACTGCTGCAGGTGGCCCCTCCCCTGCACTTTGGCCAACCCTGGTTTCACCAGCAGCACCCCTTCCCAGACCTGGTCCAAAGGGTTCCCCTCCCCCACATAGGTTCACAAGATCCCTTCTAGACCATGCCCTTCCCAGCTTCCCCCACTTGAAACCTTGACCTCTCCACTGGGAACCAGCGCCTCCACCCAATGACCTGGCACCCCAGAATGACCAACTGCCCGTGCCCGCTGCCCCACCACTTCAGGTAAGGCCGTTGCACCCCTGGCCCCCTGAGGGTGGGCGTGCTACCCCATTGGGGGCTGGGAGGGGATGAGGGGTCTCATAATACTCTCCCAGGAACCCCAGTGGGCCAGGCACCAGCAAGGGAAGGAGACAAGTGCACATGTGAAATACTTAACCCATGCTTGTTATTCCTCACAGGGTCCTGCACCAGAGGCTGGTGTGGAGCATCCAGTGGATTACAGGGAGCCTGGGCCACCCGGTCGCCGGGATGTGAGTCCTGATGGTGCAGCCTTGACAGTGGGGGACATTGGTGACCCTGGAGGAACATCAGAAGCAGCACCAGCACCTGCTCCAGAACCAGCAGCAACAGAGACAGATGCAGCCTCAAGTCCTGCAAGTCTTCCAGTGCCCTGTGTGGCAGTGGAGGAGGGCACTTCTAGGAGGCGCCTCTGAGCCACTCAAGCCTGTTGCCCTAAAGCAGGCCTGCTGAGTTTGGGGCGTGGTGATGTGCTCGGGCTACTGCTGCTGCCTGCTGCTGCTCCCCTGGCATGACCCCTTCCTCCTCTGGCACATGCCCCATTGTCTCCCCTACGGGCAGCTGACGGGCCTCTCCTTCTCTTCAATATTTCTCCTTCCAAAATAATGTTTTTATATTGCTTTTTATTATTAATTTTTTATTTAATTTTTTTATCTAATAGTATATATATATATATATATATATATATATANCCCGGTGCAGGAGCTCGTCAAAGCATGGATTCAGCCCAAGAAGCTGCTCGAGCATCAGGAAGGTGGAATTCCACCTGGTGGAGACATCTTGGACCAGCTGGTGCACTGGGGACCCTTGCTCGACCTGATTCTCCCGGAGGAGCTCACTACCCTTCACGCTCCTGTTGAAGAACCCCATCAGCTTCCTTCCCCGGTCGACCAGGGAGCTAAGGGTGCCTGGCTCAATCCCATTATCCCCCAAGCCCAGAGCGTCCCTGACCACAAGATAGTGTGTGTGCGGCAAAAGAGATGCTTGTGAAGCCCCCGTCATGGACTGCCTTCAGTATATTGGCCGCGTTGTTCGTGACCATACATCCCTTGGTGAAGGCCACACCTGGTGTGACCCACTCCCTTATAATGGCGGCCAGGGTTGCCTCAAGGTTTTTTGATGTGTGGGGGCTGTCCATGACTGAAGGCAGGACCCAGCTATACTCTGCTTCACGACCCCTATTGCCACTGCCAAGCGCTGCCTCTGGGTCCTGCCACCAGTGTGCAGTCAGTGCCAGGCAGGCATGCTGTGCATTCCTACTTGACCACAGGTCTGTTGTGAAGTGGACAATGTCCTCCCCAGCCGCTGCCAGCTGCTCCCTCACGCGCTCCTTCAAAGCTCTGTACAGCTGTGGTACCACAGTCCAACTCAGGGTGGAGTGTGAAGGCAACTTAAACTGGGGGGCCATGAATCCAATCATCCACTAGGAGCCCTTGTCCTCTACAATTGAGAAGGTCTTCCCATCCAGCGCAATCATCTCAGCCAAGAGATGCTTGGCTTTCCCTTGAAAGAAGTCACACCGCCCTCCAGCAGCCGATGGCCTTGGCAGCTGCCCCCACCCCAGATCCTCCATAGTGGACTGACGCTGCTGGTGAGGCTCCTGCTGTTGTTCTGCCCCCATACTGCTCCTGCTACTAGAGACACCTGAAGTTGGTGCAGCATGCTTGCCTGCTGAAGGAGCCGGGCGACTGGGAAATCACTTGCATCCACTTCTCCTGCCTTCTCGCTTAGCAGCAGAGCACTGTGGCATGACTTCAGGTGCCTCGCCATTGCAGTTGTCCCAAGGTTGACGAGCTTATTGCACGCTTCACCAGCTTATTGCACAAATTGCACTGCACCTCTCTGGGATCATCTACCCGCACCAGCTTAAAACGTTCCCAGATGGAGGATTTTTTGCCCCCTCCTGCCTTATGGCCCGCCCCGGGTGATGCACTGCTGCCAGCACTGCTGGGAGGGTCACAACTTTGTGGTGGCGATGATAACAGAGCTCTGGGAGGAGGGACAGCCATCCTCTCAGATCCAGACATCTCCTCTGTGGCACTAGTGTCTGCTTCTGACTCACTGTCTGCAATCACGGTGATGTCCTGTGAAGGGGTGTACTGGGATCCTGAGGCTGGACTGCCTGTGCCCGCCATGCTGCTGGCAGCCTGGCACTCTCCCTGTGCCCCCCTCTATAGCTGCTGCTGCTGCTGCTGCTGCTACTCCTCTCCCTGCTGCCATTGCCCAGGGATCAGGCCCTGCCTCTAGCAGCTGGGCTGGGATCCACCAGCTCTGGACTGCTGGGGATAACCTCCACAATGTGGGACATTGGTGGCACCTGCTCCTGCAACCACAGCAGAGACAGCTGCAGACTCATGTACTAAAAACCTTCCAGTTCCCTGCATGGCAGTGGAAGGCACTGCCAGGAGGTGATGCTGAGCTGCTGAAGCCTGTTGCCCTAATGCAGGCCTGTGGAGTTTGTGGCATGGTGATGTGCTCAGGCTGCTGCTTCTGTCTGCTGCCATTCTGCGGAAGTGTCCCCTGCCACCTCTCCCACGTGCCCCATTGCCTGTCTTATGGGCAGTAGACTGGCCTCTCCTACTTCCCTTCTCCACGTCTTCCAACCAAAACACACACAAAGATTTTATATTTTCTTTTACTCAAATTTTTTATCTAATATTATATCTATCTCTACACTAAATCTAACTGCAATTAACTATTGACCTAAATGGAATATCCTAATAACTACAAAGGCCTTGTCCTACAAATACACTGTATCTCTATCGAACTCTATAACCAAGCTAACTAATATGTATATCTATCTAGTAACTATCTATCTAATATCTATCTATCTGTCTATCTGTATATACAAAATTACAAAGGGGGAAACACGAAGAACACAGGGAGGGGTACAAAATTCAAAACTGAAATGAAAATCAATCTAATAATAATCCTACTCTAAATAAATCCAAAACTTAAATCAGGGGAAGGGATTAATCAGGGATGGAATAAGAGGGAGAGGGAAAGGATTCAATGGAAGGGGAAGGGAGGAAGGAAGATTGAACACAGGGAACACAGGGGCGGGTAAAAACAAAAAATAACACCTAAATATATCTAATATTACTTAAATAAATGATAATATGGAGGTAAATGGGTTGGATGGATGAAACAGGAGGAGGATGGCAATGGATTAGGAATAGGAAGGAACAAAAACTGCTGGGAGAGGGAACCTTCTGAAACGCCTGCTGTCAGGAACAGTGACTATATCAGAAGGTGTTGGGAAAGGCGGAGGCCAATGAGTTTTGTTTCTTGCTGCGTCCGCCTCACTGCAAGCCCCATTGGCTCCATGTAACCTAGCCCGTAGCCAATCGCAGACTGTGAAGCTAGTGGTCCTGGGAGAAAAGGGATGGTGATTGGGCAGGCGGCCTGCTACTCCAAGCCTCACCACCCATGGTGCCTGGAAGTCTTCTCCTCAGCTGGCTCTCCGTCCCTGTCACGTTTTCCCTTCCAGTGACATGTTTTTGCCACCCGAACTCATACTAACTCAATCTGAACCAACCAAACTGTTCCGTCATTTCAGAGTTCAGAATCATGTTCGGTTCGGTTGGTTGAGGTTTGGCTTCGGTCATCTGAACAGACCGAGTTCGGGCCGAATTCCGAACTTCCGAACCGCATTCACACATCCCTAGGGGTTTGGTCTAGGTCGAATTAGCTGCTGTTAATTAATAGGCGCCAGCACATCTCCAGCTGTCCGAAGGTCCACTCCACCACGATGTGTGCTGATGACAGGTGCTTGTTGAAATTGCAGTGGTCAGGGTTGCGTGTCAATGGGTAGGCCCTCATGAGCCATGGGCTGAGCGGGTAGGCGTGGTCGTCTATAACAACAGGGGACATTGGAACACCCTCTATCATGCGGTACAGGTTGGGGCTATCTTCCCATTGAATATGTGAGCGTAGAACGGGGACACACGCATTATATTCGCATCATGGCTCCTACCCGACTGTCCCATGTACACGTCTAAAAATAGGCCCCTGTGATCCACACTGGCCTGCAGATTGATGGAGAAAATTGCATCCCTGGTGGCAGCAGATAGTGCATGTTGGTCTCCTGCCTCTGTAGATGGAAGTTTAGGAGCTCCCTTAACTGGGTCAGGAGGGAGCAGTTCATCTGGAAGTGGTCCATCCATTCCTCATCTGTCCAGTTGGCCAGCATATTCTCCCACCAGTCGTTGGTGCGGGAATGCGTCCAGTACCGTTGCTGGGTTGGAAGAGTCACGCAGCGCCCTTACACATTCAGGGGCCACCAGGCCAGGACGAGCCGGGCGTGCAGGGACACCGTGGTGCCCAACATGGCACGGAAATGAGCAGCAGTCCATCCTGCCCATCGCACTGCCTCCACCCTCTGCAGGTTCGCTGCCCTCCGACGCCGTTCCCCCTGGAGGAAGTAGTGGTGTCCTCGCAGGAGAAGCTGGGCCATCTGCTGGAACAGCATGCACAGCAGCATGAAACCAGCGCTCAGGATGCTCAACAGCATGGTCATGGCCTGAGGGGGCTCGTCCTCTGGCACCATGGTTCCACGGATCCCCACTACCGGGAACCCCCCGATATCAACCAGGTGGCAGCACCACAGTGTAGACCCTGCTCCTCTGGGTGCACGCTACTGACCTGCCACAGCCTGCACCACTGCGACTGGCCCCTACTTTACCTGCCGGTGACTGCCTGTATCCCAGTCTGTCAGTGTACCACTATGTGGCCTGTGGTCCCAGCCCCCACACCCCCAGTATCCCTGATCCACCACTGGGTCCTCCCTGCTATGTGTTCCTCTGCTCTGTACGCTTCTCAAATTCATCCACCTCACTCTACATGCCACTCCCAACCACCTGCATCAGGTCACCCCACGTTAGCTGGCCAACAATTTGTGCTCGACCAGGGGTGTGTTGAGCACTGTCACCGGGTCCCCAGCCTGGTGGATAATCCCCCAGTGTGCACTGGTTGCCTGCCAGCCCGGGGGTTATGACTGCGGGGCACTTGTCCGTGGGCCCTGGCCCCCTCCCAATTGCCTGTGGCCTGACTGCATCCATCCTGGGGTACTGCTGCATCCGCACCTGCTCAACATCCGTTCCTGCCATGGGATGCCTTGGCATGCTGCAGCTGTGCTCAGTGGCAATACGGTGCCTATCTTAGATGATTGGCCTGACGCTCTAGCCAGCTGTGGCCTCACTCATCTGTCATCACCTGTGCTGGATCTCATCAGTCCGGTGTGTGGGCTGGGAAGTCCCAGCTCTAGCAGGCCAGCCTATCTCAGGCATGCAAGGTCACTCTTGGGCATGGGGAGCAGCTATCCCTGTGCTCGGCCCATTCACTGCCACCATGCGTCTCACTCCTGTTGGTCCTCTAGAGTGGGCCTCACTGCTGTCATGGCAGGTTGTTGTGCGGGGCCCTCTGGCAGGGATGGGGGTGAGGAGGGGTGGTCACCCTGTGTGGACATGCTGTTGGGAACCCTATGGCAGAGCCCTGATGTGCAGCTGTTGGTGACCGACCCCTTGTAGGTGGTAGATGGCTTCCAGCTCCTGTCACAGTACATGTGGACAATGGGACATCAAGTTGCATCCCCAGCTTGCCGGGGGCATGCCCTGGACTCTGGCTTCACTCCGCTGCGAGGGCACCCACCTGCTGTTGTCGTGTCATGGACTGCTGAGGAGACCACAGCCATTTGCCTGGTGGCGGCGTGACCCGAGTACGGGTTTATCTTGCAGTCTGGGGGTACCCCTGTTGCTGCCAACTACACAGGCACCCTCCTGCGTGCTCGCAGAGCCCTGAGAGCAGCCTCGGACTTGAGGGCCCTACTTTGGGACTTGGGCTTGCTGCCCCTCAATGTTGGTGAAGCCCCCTGACCGGGACCCCTACTGCTGTGGAGCTCAGGACCCTTCAATCGGTGTGAAACCTACCAGCTGTGAGGGCTGCGGCTGCCTCTGATAAATCAACTCCTGCCCCACTTCCTGGTGGATGCTCATATGCATTCTTGGGGGTTTTGCAGGGGCCTGTTCACCTGGGAGGGCCTTGCGCAGGGGGCTTCATTCTGGGAGCACCCACCGGACCATCCCTGAGCTGTGCCTCACTGCCACCCACTCCCTGACACCGTGATGCCCGTGATTGTGCAATGCCTGCCCCCTCACAGCTGCTGTGCTGTCATCTTCATCCCTGTTACTGGTTACCTTATGCGTCTGACCCCATCGCCTCCTCTGTGTGCCCACGGTTCCATCCCTCGGGGGTTTCCGTTGTGCCCTTGCCCTCCTGCTGTGGGTGTACCTTTGCCCTGGTGTTTTGCTACTCGTGACTGGCTGTGGGTCTGCATGCACACCATCCCCTGCCACTCTTTGGTGGGGGGACCCCTTTTCCCCATCGCTAATAATGTACATTTCTGTGCTGGTCAGTCCTGCCTTGCTTCTGTGTCAGTGATGCCACCTCTTCACCCCTCCCATGGTGGCCTCCCTGCCCCCATATGTATGGTTGTGTGCTGGGGGTGTGCTTGGTGTGTACTCTGGGTCACTGGGGATCTGTGGTGGTCCCCCAGTTGTGTGCTGTGTGTACCCCTAGGGGCTCCCCCACTTGGCACGTGCCCCTGCCCATGTGCTGGTGGTGGTTTTGGTGGTGGCAGGCCAGCAGGGCAACCCCCAGGGCTCCACTATCGATTGGTGCGGCCCTGGCCCCGGCCCTGCCCCTCCCCTCCCCTGTGCTGTCACCCCATGTTGGTGCACTCCATATGCGCTTGTGGCAATGGATGGCTGGAAGCAACAGGCACATTAGGTGACTGAGCGTGTGTAGGGGGTTTGTGGGCCCCAGGGTTGTGCCCTTCCAGTCCCCCTTAGGGAAGGAGTATGGGGTGCTGTATAGGGTGACTTCTGGCCACGCGTGGGATGTGTTCCCTGTGTTGTTGGTGGCCCTTGCCCTCCCGTGCCCTGTTGGTTCACCCTATCCCATGCAGCTACTGTGATCATGTTCCTGGCTGTCCTGTGTCTGGCATGGATGGTCCAGCAGCTGGAGTGGGCGGCCTGGGACCTGCGAGCAGCCAGCTGACTGTTAGATGCAATTTGTGAGTGTGCTACTCATTTGCTGGGCCCTGTCCCTGTGTGTCTCTGTGGAGGTGTGGCTCCTTGGGGCCTGTGGCCGGTTCTGATTGCCTTCCCCTCTCCCTCTGTCCCTTCCAGTGCAGGTGATGATTGCGGAGTGGACACGGGAGCAGGGGGAGGTGTTGGACCTCCTCCTGCACGTCCTGGAGAGGCAGCACAGGCACGCAGGTGGATTGCTGGCGCCGGGTGTGGGGTCGGTGGCCCTATTGATTGGGGGTTGCCCTGGCCCTGCTGCTGCCACTGATGGTGCTCCCCCCTTCTGTTGACCCATACATCTGATCCTCCCTGTTGTCCCCTGTTCCTTTTATTAAATGTTTTTGTGTTCCTTCCCTGGTTGTGTGCATCATGCTTTCCTGTGATCTGTCCCCTTGTAAGGGCACCTCTGATGTGTGTGTGTGCTGAGTGGTTGCCTGGGTGGTGTGGCTGCTGCTCTGCCCTGGCCCCCCATGGGTCGTGGACTCATCCCTGTGTTCTTGTGTCAGTTGCTGTGTGTGGGGTGCTTGGCTGTGTGTGGGGACTCCATGGTGCTGGGCTGTCAGGACTCCATGCCGGGGCTGGAAGGGGATGGCTACTTTCTAGCTGCTGTCATCCCTGCTTCCTCCTACTTTGCCCATGCAGGTTCTGGCAGCTCGGGGGCGGGGCTGGGTTATGCGGCTTCATTTGCCCTCAGTTGGCCATGTTGAGCCATCGCTGTGTTGGGAGGGGGCTTCCCCGCCGTTCACAGTCTCGTACGTTTCACAGGTGTTTGTTGGGTGCTTCCTGAGGTGGGTGTTTGGCCGCTGGGTGTTTGCTGGTCCCTCCCCTTTCCATCCCACTACCCCCCACAGCAGTGTCCGTGTAACAGTCTCCCTGCTCGGTGCCATCGGGTGTTTTCTGGGTGTGCTCACCCACCCATCTCCACCCATCGGTACTGCTGCAGTGTCTGTGTAAAAAAGGCCATAGTCTCAGTCATGCTCCACCCATGATTAATTCTATCATTAAAGGACCAAATATCTTAGTCTCTGTTTTTTATCTCATTTGCCCCAGTGATATCAACCGCAGAAGTCATTCTCTATGAGGCATATTGGTGGCCTGTCTAGGGCCATTTTTAAATGGACTGCTGCTGGGGGGCAGTCCATGTGCAGCTGCTGGAGTGCTGCTAAGGAGGCTGTGTGTAGGTGGGGAGGGATCAGATTGGTGCACACCCATCTCCACCCACCTCCATTCATGGAGTAACCCACCTTTTAGCTAGTTGCTCCATGCATGAAGGTGAGTGGGTGGATGGAGGTGGGGGGATGCATGGGTCATGAGAGCACACACCCACACACCTCCATTTTCAAACAGGATGCTCCCACATGTGATCCATGAATGGAAATGCGTGGGTACGTCTTGTTTCAAAATAGCCTAATTTTATTATTGAGAACACAGTTCTTTACATCTCTAATTGTAGTGGCTAGTCATGTGTATCTACGGACTTCCCATTGATCAGTTAGGAGGCCTAACGTAGGCAGCTCAACCGAGGTTTTGGCTGTGATGCACAAACACTTCTCTGAAGTAAGTGGTGTGTGGAACATGGCCCTTCTTACTACATACAGTGCACTGCTCTTTGGCTTGGATGTCTGTTTATCCAGTCTCAAAGGTGTGTTTACTTATTGCTAGGGACTTCTGTATCTGTCACGGCTGGGCCTGGAACCTGGCCTTGGGGCTTGGCTGAGGCGCTCCCTGCCTCCTGCACTATTGGCAGCTTACTGCAGGGAGCATCTCTCTTCCTCCTTTTGGTATTCTCCCACTCTCTCCTCTGTCCCCTATGCACACCTGGTGGAGGGAGTGGGCCCACCTGCCACAGCCTGATTGGCTCTGTGCAGTATTTAGGGCTGCTGAGGGCTGTGGCAGGTGCGGAGCTTCTCGTCATCCCTCCTTGATGCTTGCTCAGCCCATTTTCTCCTCTCTTCCTCGTGCCTTGTTTACATGCCTGTTTGTGTTAGAGTTCTGTGTGGGTGAGTCTTCTGTGTGCTGTTAACCCCTTTGTGTTCCTTGTACATGTAGCACTTCTCTCCCTTGCTGTTGTGTGTAACTCTTGTTCCCTTTGTGGGCCTGCACTGTGTATACCCTGTTTATCTTTTGCTGGCACTCTGTCATGTTTCTATGTTACATTGTCCCCCTCATGTCCTGAGTCCCACACAGTCTGCCTTGTTCCCTATTGACCTATTCCCCTATCACCTGTATTTGTTATGTCCTGTGTTTATTCCTTGTTCCACCTTATAACCCTATTGCTCCCCCAACTTGGGCCTCCTCGTTCAATGTTGTCCCCCCAGCCTTGTTTCCCCTAGTGCTCTCTAGGGATGGGCGAACGCGGTTCGGTAGTTCGGTGTTCGGCCCGAACTTGGCCTGTTCGGACAACCGAACACGAACATGAACACGAACACACCGAACGGACCGAACACCGAACACCGAACACCAAAATGGCAAACACACCGAACGGAACCGAACACCGAACGA
>QEPC01010493.1:10424-53733 GCA_003113815.1 Sphenodon punctatus
TCTTAAATCATCATCCTATGAATCTACGACTGACACATGGAGCTAAACTACACCTGAAATTTCTAAAAAATTAATCCTAACTATCCAATTTCCAACAGAAATCATGCAAAGAATAACATAAGCATCCTTCCGAGGAGGTAAGAACTTTTACTTTACACCGTCTGATTATATATTCAAACAGTGCTGGCTCCTGAGGATAATTGCAAGAGTTAGCTGGTTCTCAAGGGATTATCTTCTCATAAGAGCATTAGCAGCATTTATTATTATTATTATTATTATTATTATTATTATTATTGCTTCAGTTCATTGAGTAAAAGGTGGGAAGCTGTATTACCCAAACCCATTATCATTCCATGTAAAAATCTCATCCTATGTAATCTGTCCACAATTCCTAACACCCTGGGACACTGACCTTTGACTGGGAGAATAACAACACTACAAATAGCTTAGATTTGAATTCTGCCTGACATTGAATGAGACCAAGACCTCAAAGCCTTAAAGGTTTAGGGAAATTCTACCACAACTCTTAAAGACTTTCAAAACCAATTGAGTACTGAATTCTCAGACGTTTTGACAATTGCAAAAATTTCTGAGTGAGAATCAAGTCTGATCCTTTTAAATTTACTTTACTATAGGAAAAAAAGGCTCTTGCATTTGTCATGGATATATTGGGGGAGGTGTTTTTTATTTCCATTATAATTTTTGATCCCACATGTCAATCTGAGGCTAATCTGGTAGAGATTCAGAAGGTCCATAGGAAGTGGTTATTCCAAATTTCACTACTACAGTAGGTGCAGTGAGGGTGAAATTGACCTTTTGTACCACCCATTCCCCACCACCACCAAATGTATTGTGGGGGATTGTAACCTCAAATTGAATTATTTGGTCTTAGGCCTTTTCTGGTACCCTGCCTCATTAATTTAGACTGAAGTGCAATCACCATAACAGTCCCCACGAAGGTATCACTAGAGCTGAACGAGACAGCAGAAAAATGGATCAAGGTTGTTTTTTGTTGTTGTTTGTTTTTTTGGCCCTCTTGAGCTTGCTGCAGTTGACTCAAATGACATTCTTCATGACAGTCAAGTGCCTTATTCCGGGGCATAGCTAGATTGGAATGGGCCCAGGTGCAAGAAATGGACTTTTGGGCCCCATCACCATCCTATCCCGTTCCACCCGCTCCCCTCCATCCTCCTCCTAGCGCCGCTCTCTCCTTCTGCTTGTTGCACTTGAACCCTGGAGCCTGTGGCTGTTCTGTCTACCTGATGTTGCTGCTGCCGATGCTTTCTCTGTTCTGTGACACCCACCGTGTGGGACCCACGTGTATAGTGTACTGCAGGCACTTCCGCTGCTGCTTAACTCAGTCTCTGTAACAGGACAGGATGTTTGTGTCCCCCCCCTCCCCCCTGAGGCAGAGGAACCCAAAAGAAAATGAATATTTATTTATTTAAAATTTATATCCCACCCCTCCTGCCCACAGGGCAGCCCTGGGCAGTGAACAACATTCATTAAAATAATATAAAAAATTTAAAACAATTTAGTATGTGGGGGAAAGCCCCCATCACCATCCCTCCCCTACCCCTTGCCAAAATCCTGGCGGAACAGCCAGGTCTTACATATACGCTGAAACAGCAGGAGAGTGGGAGCCAGCCGAGCCTCCTCTGGGAGCGAATTCCACAGCACAGGGGCGACCACTGAAAAAGATCGAACATCGGCGGCCACCCGCATCACCTGGAGAACTTCTGAAAATGCTCCCACGGATGATCTCAAAGGTCGCACGGGCACATGGGGAGTGAGGTGGTCCCACAGATAAGCAGGGCCCAGGCCGTGAAGGGCTTTAAAGGTTAAAACCTGCACCTTGAACCTGGCCCGATGCTTTATAGGCAGCCAGTGCAGAGTCCACAGCACGGGGGCAGCCACCGAAAAAGATCTAACATCGGTGGCCACCCGCCTCACCCGGGGAACCTCCAAAAAGGCTCCCACGGATGATCTCAAAGGTCCCACGGGCACATGGGGAGTGAGGCGGTCCCGCAGATAAGCAGGGCCCAGGCCGCGAAGGGCTTTAAAGGTTAAAAACAGCACCTTGAACCTGACCCAGTGCTTTATAGGCAGCCAGTGCAGAGCCTGGAGCACTGGTGTCATGTGCTCCCTGCAACCCGCCCCCGTAAGGAGACAGGTTGCGGCATTCTGCACCAGCTGCAGCCTCTGGACCAGCTTCTTGGGCAGCCCCACGTAGAACGCGTGCAATAATCCAACCTCAAGGTGATGAAGGCATGGATGACAATGGCGAGGTCGGAGTCTTGAGAGATACAACTGAAGCCACTGGACAAGATGTAACTGCCAAAACACACTCCACGCCATGGCCACAACCTGAGATTCCAGGCTGAGCCGTGAATCAAGGAGCACACCCGGACTCTGCACTTGAGAGACCATGGGAGGGCGAAGTCCCCCCCAACAAGAGGAGATTCAACCACCCCCAGGTCCCCCAAGCCCTCGCCCACCAACATCACCTCCGTTGTCAGGATTCAATTGCAGATGGCTCGACCTCATCCAAGCCCCCACAGCTGACAGGCACTGGGAAAATAAGGAGACTGCATGGCCTAGGTCCATGGAAAAGGAGAGGTAGAGCTGAGTGCCATCAGCATACTGATGACACTGCATGCCCTGAAACACCCTCATGATCTCCCCTAATGGCTGAATATAGATGTTAAACAAGAGGGGGGACAGAATGGCACCCTGCGGGACTCCACACATGAGGTCCTGGGGGGGAAGATGTACATTCCCCCAAGACCACCTGGTGAGTTCTCCTGGCCAGGAATGAAAGAAACCAGTCCAAGACCGTTCCGCCAATTCCGGCACGGTCCCGCAGGTGAGTCACCAACACCTCATGATCGACTGTGTTGAATGCAGCCAAAAGGTCTAGCAGGACCAGTAAGGTCTGATGACCCTGGTCCAATGCCAAATGGAGATCAACCAAGGCCACCAATGCCGTCTCCGTACCATACCCAGGCCGAAACCCAGACTGGGAGGGATCAAGGAAACCGGTGCGGTCCAGATGTTCCTGGAGCTGCCGTGTCACAGCCCGTTCAATAACCTTCCCTAAAAAGGGAAGGTTAGAGACCGGCCAATAACTGACAAGAGCATCAGTGTGAACAGATGTTTTCTTGAGCAGGGGTCTAACCACAGCCTCCTTTAGGCATTCAGGCACCCTGCCCTCCTGAAGGGAGGCACTAAACACCCAGTCAGTAATGTCCGTAACGTCTCCTGGTTAGCTTTCACCAGCCAGGACGGTCAGGGATCTTGCTCACAAGTAGTGGCATGAACAGATCCCAACAAGGACTCNAAAGCCTTAAAGGTTTAGGGAAATTCTACCACAACTCTTAAAGACTTTCAAAACCAATTGAGTACTGAATTCTCAGACGTTTTGACAATTGCAAAAATTTCTGAGTGAGAATCAAGTCTGATCCTTTTAAATTTACTTTACTATAGGAAAAAAAGGCTCTTGCATTTGTCATGGATATATTGGGGGAGGTGTTTTTTATTTCCATTATAATTTTTGATCCCACATGTCAATCTGAGGCTAATCTGGTAGAGATTCAGAAGGTCCATAGGAAGTGGTTATTCCAAATTTCACTACTACAGTAGGTGCAGTGAGGGTGAAATTGACCTTTTGTACCACCCATTCCCCACCACCACCAAATGTATTGTGGGGGATTGTAACCTCAAATTGAATTATTTGGTCTTAGGCCTTTTCTGGTACCCTGCCTCATTAATTTAGACTGAAGTGCAATCACCATAACAGTCCCCACGAAGGTATCACTAGAGCTGAACGAGACAGCAGAAAAATGGATCAAGGTTGTTTTTTGTTGTTGTTTGTTTTTTTGGCCCTCTTGAGCTGGCTGCAGTTGACTCAAATGACATTCTTCATGACAGTCAAGTGCCTTATTCCGGGGCATAGCTAGATTGGAATGGGCCCAGGTGCAAGAAATGGACTTTTGGGCCCCATCACCATCCTATCCCGTTCCACCCGCTCCCCTCCATCCTCCTCCTAGCGCCGCTCTCTCCTTCTGCTTGTTGCACTTGAACCCTGGAGCCTGTGGCTGTTCTGTCTACCTGATGTTGCTGCTGCCGATGCTTTCTCTGTTCTGTGACACCCACCGTGTGGGACCCACGTGTATAGTGTACTGCAGGCACTTCCGCTGCTGCTTAACTCAGTCTCTGTAACAGGACAGGATGTTTGTGTCCCCCCCCTCCCCCCTGAGGCAGAGGAACCCAAAAGAAAATGAATATTTATTTATTTAAAATTTATATCCCACCCCTCCTGCCCACAGGGCAGCCCTGGGCAGTGAACAACATTCATTAAAATAATATAAAAAATTTAAAACAATTTAGTATGTGGGGGAAAGCCCCCATCACCATCCCTCCCCTACCCCTTGCCAAAATCCTGGCGGAACAGCCAGGTCTTACATATACGCTGAAACAGCAGGAGAGTGGGAGCCAGCCGAGCCTCCTCTGGGAGCGAATTCCACAGCACAGGGGCGACCACTGAAAAAGATCGAACATCGGCGGCCACCCGCATCACCTGGAGAACTTCTGAAAATGCTCCCACGGATGATCTCAAAGGTCGCACGGGCACATGGGGAGTGAGGTGGTCCCACAGATAAGCAGGGCCCAGGCCGTGAAGGGCTTTAAAGGTTAAAACCTGCACCTTGAACCTGGCCCGATGCTTTATAGGCAGCCAGTGCAGAGTCTGGAGCACTGGTGTCATGTGCTCCCTGCGACCCGCCCCCGTCAGGAGCCGAGCCGCGGCATTCTGCACCAGCTGCAGCCTCCGGACGAGCTTCTCGGGCAGCCTCACACAGAGCGCGTTGCAGTAATCCAGTCTCGAATATGAGTCACTGTCTGACCAATACAATCATTACTTTGGAAGTGAAATGAACTATCAGAACAAAGTGAACTGAATAAATGAAGCAAACAAATCAAACGTACAAAAGAGCCAGTGTGATGTAATGGCTAAGTGTGCAGTACTTAGGACCAGAAGGTTGGGGGTGGGTGGGGGGAGGCTGGTTCGTGTCTCACCTTAGTCAGAAACTCATTGGGTGGCTTTGGGCCAGTCACAGTATTCTCTCAGCCTAACTTACCTCACAGGTTTGTTGTGAGGATTAAAAGTTGTGTGTTAGATGTAAAGTGCTCCTAGGGGGGTGCCACAATAAAAATATTATTATTAAAAACATGGATGGTTCATCAGGCATTTGAATGAATAGTAGTCAGAGACTATCTGATACTCACTTCATTTGTGTTATAGAGTTTTATTTATTTATTTATTTATTTATTTATTTATTACAAATATTTATATCCCTCACCCTCCTGCACATTGGCAGCTCAGGGCGGCGAACATGGGTAATAGAGCTGTAACTTATCCGTTCTTCCCATTCTGTTGAGATTCTTCATGGAGATGGAACAAACTACTGAAAATCCAGTGTGATAAACATGTTCCTCCGAATCCCCACAGCACCAGTTCGCTCTCCCCCATGTGGCACTATTTTGCACATGCACAGTAAACGAAAAGACCATCTGCACAAAATGGTGCTGTATAGGTATGGGGATGTAGCGGGGCACAGCCAGAAAAGGCTGTGGGCCCTTTAAGATAGTAGGCACCAGGCAGGGTGATGCTGGTACTGGGTGTGGCAGAGCCAGCCCTGCAAATGAACTCTAGTCTGGCCTGGAAAATAGGCTGAAGAGTGAAGGGAATAAATGGGTGAATACTGGCCCTTTAAGACTAAAGAGAGTGGATCCTGGCCATGCCCACTCTGTGAGTATAAGAGGAAGGCAGAGCTGATGAGGAGAGTAGTCTGTGCCTGCCTGCTGAAGGGAGCACATCTCTGCTGCGAAGGCTGAAGAAGGAGAAGCGAGAGCAGTTAAGAGTGGAATGCTGACCTGGAGAAAAAGGAAGCCTGGATTTGTGCCAGCTAAAGGCAAGGCCTGGTTGGAAAGAATTTAGGTTTGTTGGGGACTTGTGAGAGATTGTGGCGACTCATACACAGAGAATAAAGACTTGTTTAAGCTAAATCTATGAGATACATTGACCTTTGGGCCCTAATTCTGTGGGGACTTACCTGTGGCACCGCCATCCTGGCACAGGGAGATCCTGTAGTTCTGATTTGGATCTCTGGAAGAACACGGATCGGATCAGGGTCAGTTCATATACTGCCAGACCAGGATCAGAATGGGAGATTACGGTCAGATAAGAAATCAGGGAGATTCTTATTTGTAGATCTAATGGGTATTTCATATCCTACAAATGCCTGTTTTTACATGGGCTGCAATTCTAGCAGATTTTTTAAAATCTGCTTTTAGAAACCTCTCGCGGATGGCGTTTAGATGCTCCCCACCCCCACGCCAGAAGTTGCCTGGCCAACATTGGAAACAGCGACACCGGGTGGCTTGCACAATCTTTTAAAAACCAGAATGGTAAAACCTCAAAATCGGGGTTTACAATTCTGTTTTTTAAAAGAATGTGCAAGCCTCCCGGTGCTGCTGTTTCCAGTGGTGGCCTGCTGACTTCCGGTGCAGGAGACCACGTCTAAACGCCACCCGCATGAGGTTTCTTAAAGCAAACGTTTTAAATCCACTAGTATTGTGGTCCATGTAAATGTGCCCTATGGGTAGAGGCCCTTGGTTACTCCATCATTATTTCTTTCCTTTTCCTTTCTTTTCTATTTTTATCCCACCCTTCCCCAAGGGCTCAAGGTGGTTTTCAGTGTAAAAACATACATTAACAAACAAACAAACAAACAAACCAGTAAACACACCAAACATATATAAAATCCCAAACCACTCCCAATCCCGCTCCCAATCCTATCCACGCACAATAAACAATACACCAAATAAAGCAAATAAGGAAAAGAAATAAAGCAAATATTTGAACAAATTAAACAGTCAGAAACGGTAATATCCAAAGTGGATTGCCAAACAAAGCGGGTGAATATCTGCTCTATCGGATTTGGTTCAGAGTGGTCAGTTCTGACAGATAATGGGCACAATCCTATGCCCTGCCTGTGCCACCCCTGCGTGCAATGCCTGCAGTGTGTGCGTGCAACATGGCACACGCACACACAGGAGAGCTACGTGAAGCACGTACCCAGCCCGACCTAAACCCTCATATCCTGCCTCCATGCACCACTCCTGTCAATCCCCTGGGCCTTGGGCTGCATGGGCATGAGGGGTTGGGTCAGACTGGGCTGCACACGGCTCTCCTGTGTGTGTGCGTGCCATGATTGTGTATATGGTGTGTGCATGCTGTGGGCACTGCACCTCCATATCCATAATGCAGTGTATCCATAATATTTGCTTTGAATATTCATTTCAATTCTATTGGTATGTGGTATGTAGGTAAGGGGGTTCTGTGTCCCTTCCCACATTTCTTGTGCCCATCCTTCAAGACCAAATGCAACTTTGGGTGTTGGGCTCCCCCAGGACTTTGGTTCTGGGGGACTTCAATGTCCACGCCGATGCTGGCCTTGTTGGGGCAGAGCGAGAGTTCATGGCCGCCATGGCAAATATGAACTTGTCGCAGGAGGTGATCTGCCCGACCCACGTGGGGGGACATACTCTCGACCTGATCTTCGGCTCTGGCCTTGAGGAGGGGGGTCCGGTTGTGGGGGAGGTGACAGCGGTGCCCTTGTCGTGGATGGACAATTATCTCCTTCAGGCCGGTCTTTTAGCACGCCCCCTCCAGAAGGGGAAGGGACCAGTTAGGATGGTCCGCCCTCGGAGGCTGATGGAACCCCAGCGGTTCCAGGAGGTCCTGAGGGAGTTAACCCTGGACGTGGACGGCCACTCTGTGGATGAGCTGGTCCGGCATTGGAACAACTTGCTGGAGGAGGCCATTGACAGGGTGGCTCCGAGACGCCTTCTGCCTCGGTCTCGTCACCGCAGGACCCCTTGGTTTACTGAGGGGCTGCGGTGTATGAAGCGTGTGGGCAGGAGGCTAGAGCGACGCTGGCGTCGGACTCGGTCTGTCTCCGATCGTCTTCTCCATAGGGCCCATTTGCGGTCCTATGTGGAGGCTGTGAGGACGGCGAGGAAGGAATTCCTCGCCGTCCTCATAGCGTCTGCGAAGTCGCGTCCAGCGGAGCTGTTTCGGGTGGTGCGGGGGCTGGTTAGTCCGGCCTCCCTCCGCCTGGATGGGGACTTGTCCCGGGCCCGCTGTGAGGAGTTTGTCATCTACTTCGCAGACAAGATCGCTCGGATTCAGGCCGATTTCGACGCTGGGTTGATAGCAGTAGGGGAAGAGCGCGGGGGGGCGGAGGGTCCGTCTGGTCCATCTTTATGGGGTGAGTTTCAGGAAGTGACGCCGGCCGATGTGGTGGATGTCCTGGGGTCTGTGAGGGCCACGTGTTGTCAACTAGATCCGTGCCCGTCCTGGTTAATAAAAGCTTCCGGGGAGACGTTGGGGACGGTGCTGGCGAGGGTGGTGAATGCGTCCCTTCGGCAGGGGAGGTTGTCGCCTTGCTTAAAAGAGGCTGTGGTGCGCCCCCTGCTGAAAAAACCATCGTTGGACGTAGACGCGCTCGCCAGCTACCGACCTGTCTCTAACCTTCCCTTTTTAGGGAAGGTTATTGAGCGGGCAGTGGCGCTCCAGCTCCAGGGTCATCTAGATAACATCGGGCTCCTTGACCCTTTTCAATCTGGGTTCCGCCCCGGCTATGGCACCGAGACGGCGTTGGTGGCCTTGGTGGACGACCTCCGCCGGGAGATGGATGCGGGATGTTCGACATTTCTCATCCTGCTCGATCTCTCGGCCGCTTTTGACACCGTGGACCATGGGCTGCTGTTGAGACGACTGCGTGACCGGGGGGGTCTGGACGGGACTGTTCTTGAATGGTTCCGTTCATTCCTCTCGGGGAGGAGCCAGCGGGTGGTGTTGGGGGAGGAAACATCGAGCCCCCGCGCCTTACCGTGTGGCGTTCCGCAGGGATCGATCTTGTCTCCATTATTATTTAACATCTATATGCAGCCCTTGGGGGAGGTCGTGAGAGGGTTCGGGGTGCGATGTCACCAGTATGCTGATGATACTCAGCTGTACCTCTCCTTTTCTACTGACCCAGACCCTGCTATCTCGGTGCTATCCCAATGTTTGGAGGCCGTGGCGGATTGGATGCGGCTGAGCAGACTGAAGCTCAACCCAGATAAGACGGAGGTGATGGTGGTGGGGAGGGCGAAGGGGGTGGTGGCCCCCCTGATTGGGGGGGTTTGCCCCCCTGTAGCTCAGCAGGTCCGGAGTCTGGGGGTCATATTGGACGCAGACCTGCGGCTGGAGCGGCAGGTGGAGGCAGTCGCTAAGGCTGCCTTCCGCCAGCTTTATCTGGTACGTAGGCTGCGTCCGTATGTCTCTGGCCCGGACCTGGCCTCCCTCATCCATGCCTTCGTCACCTCGAGGCTCGACTACTGCAACGCGCTCTACGTGGGGCTTCCCTTGTTCTTGGCCCGGAGGCTGCAGCTGGTGCAGAATGCGGCGGCTTGTCTTCTGACGGGGACGGGTCGCCGGGAGCACATTACACCGGTGCTCCGAGCTCTGCACTGGCTGCCGATAGTGTGCCGGGCCAAGTTCAAGGTCCTAGTGATGATCTATAAAGCCCTATACGGTCTTGGCCCCTCATACCTTAGGGACCGCCTCGCCCTTCGCGCCTCAGAGCGGCTCCTGCGGTCTGCCGGGGGTGCCCTCCTGGAGGTCCCCCGTATTAAGCGGGGGGCCACGATGGAGAGGGCATTCTCGGTGGTGGGACCATGGCTGTGGAACTCCCTTCTGGAGGAAGCTCGCCTGGCCCCAAGCCTTTTAACATTTCAGCGGAACTGTAAGACCTGGCTGTTTGCCCAGGCCTTTTGGAGGGAGGGTGTGGAGGGAGGATTTTAGTCCCCACCCATTTATTTATTTTACATGTCTAGCCCTGTTTTATATTTTATATTTAATATTTGATTGTTTTTTAAATGAATTTTAGTGTATTTGATTGTTTTTATTGTTGGAAGCCGCCCCGAGCTGCGTTGCAGGAGGGGCGGGGTACAAATCTGAAAAATAAATAAAATAAATAAACTTGATACATTTTCCTTCCCCTTCATGCACCTGTCTGTGTGTGTGTTTGGGGGGCGGGGGTGGCTCCTGGTCCTCTACAGACCTTCGAGAAAGAGGCAGCATGGAGATGGCATGGCTGGGCATTCTTGGAGGGGGGAAGGCTAAGGTGCTCATGTGCCACTTTAATTATTGAGCCATTGCCCAATCCAGAAATGGGGACACGAAAGGTAGAGGGCCGGAGGCGGGGTGGGCAGAATGCTCAGGCCGGTAGCTTGAACTTCAGGTGGGAGGATGCATGAGTTGAGCGGCGCACCAGAAGGCCATGGGGAGGAGTCCAGAAGTGGCATGAGGAGAGGCAGAGCCAGGCCATGAGGTCCGTCCAGGGAATACCACCCCTCCCCTGTTTGATATTCAGAGGGGGTTCTTCCCACTCCCACCCCCCCTTCCTGGGCAGAAGTTAAAGGGGAGCTGAAGTGTGACTGCTTCACCAGACTCATTAGAGGGAGGATTAGGGCTGCTGGGGGGCATGGAGGCAAGGGGTCATTAGGGCCCTCCCCAAAACGCCTTGTAGTGTCAGGGGGCTGGTTTATCTTGGGTGCGGACTAAGCAGGTGCCCCAGCCCCCTTCCCTCACTAAAGGGAATTGAATAAAAGGAAAGGCATGAAGGGAAGATTTGTGCAGGGGGGACATGGCATGGAGTTATGTTGTTAAAAGGGGAAACAGTACAGGTAGGGGTGAGAATTCCGGTTTCGGATAGAACTGAACCTACCCAAAAATGGCTGTTTTACACCGTAAAATCGAAAGTGTGCTTTAATTTCAGTTCCAGAGGTTTGCTTTTTTCCCATTGTTTTTTTTTCTTACTTCAATGGGAGACAATCCATTGTAGTTAATTAAAAAGAAAAAAAAGGGGGGTGGTGGAATTTAACCCCACCCAAAAAAAACCAAACCCTGAAATTAGATCAGAAAATCATGAAGAACTGAAATAGAAAAAAATAAAATAATGGAATTCTATCTGGAGTCCCATCCCATGGGGCAATGTAGGGGCGGGGAAAGAGGGTTCCAGAGACCTCAAAGCTGGAGGTGCACCTCCAGGGGCAGAGAAGATCCTCCAGGTGCCGCAGGTCCAGATAGGCAGCATGGATGGTAGACTGGCACTGCTGCCCCCATAACCCCCTGCCATACCCCTACCCCTGTAGGGTGAGGACACTAGTCCCCCTGTGATATCAGATGAGACTCCGACTGATGAGCATCGGAGTGGGGGCAGGAGGCGTGTGTCCACACCGTCATGGCAACTGAAGGTGCCAGGTGGTGCCAACGGAGGGTGAAAATCAGGTGTTGCAAGCACTGGTCAGTTAGACAGAGTCCATGGAGCAGCGCATCACTGAACTAGTGCGCACAGGACTGACTGGGATTCAGCTCCCAGTTTGTTTACCCCAGGTGCCAAGTGACAACAGAAGTACAGTTACTAGAGAGGATGGGATTAGGGTGAAGGGGGCTGAACATCCTAAGCAGACTTCCACAGGGTTACACAGCCCAGCAATACCCGAATTGGTTGATGTGGCTGGCTGAAGTGTGGTGTCCACAAGCGAATGGAGGGTCGGGGGGGGGGGTCAGAGAACAAGTGGGGCAGTGTTGCCTGGGAGGTCACCACTGGGGCTAAGCACACAAGGGATGGGACCAATTTGCATATCACCCATGACTGCATGGATGTAATATGCAATGCCCAGGCTACTGCTAATGCCTGCAGATGAGTTGTCCCTGCTGCAGGGTGGATACGCTGAGGTTTCTGCAACAAAGGTGTTCACCTACTTGTCTTTTAGATTGTAAGCCATAGGCAGGGACCACATCTATTTCTATGTTCTGTAAAGCGCCTGGTACACGACTGGAGCTATACAAATGTTTATATTAACAATCAATAATTAGTAATCAATAATTAAGAATCAATAATTAATAATTAATAATTAATAATTAATAAACAATAATTAATAATTAGCAATTAATAATTAACAATTAACAATTAAATAAATATTTATTGAGCGTTTAGCCATTCATAAATTTTAAACAACTAAAATCAATAACACAGATTAAAAAGTAAAATAACACAGATTAAAAAGTAAAAAGAATGAAAGCACCAGAAATCAAGAATTCAGCAACGTTGTTCTACAACGTGATGCCAAAAAAGCATACGTAGCATATTCGATATATGTTTAATTCTCTGAGGTCAGCAAAATCTCAAGCTTCTGGACAATGGGAAGAGAATTTCTCTTATTTAATAAAGGCAATATCCATTTGGTCTTTAGGTCTCTATAAAATCAACAAGAAAACACCAGATTGGTCAGGTCTTCAACTTCATCTGAGTTGTAAGGGCAGAGTGGGTTGCCATTGGGTTGCTTGGCATAGCGGTCTCTTCATACTTCAGAATCATATAACTGAACGCGTAAATATGTATTTGCTCTATGCAACTGCAGGTTATGAATCTTCACATTATATGGGGGTGGTGTTTATGTGAGGGGGTATTGCAAATGTACCAGTATCCTGGGTGAACTTCAGCCCTATGGAAATATTATATCATCCATCAAACCTATCACTCTAGGGGAGGAAGAGGGCTGAAGCAAGTCATTCCTAGTTCTCACAAGAATTAAGAAACATTAGTGAGATCTCGACAAGATCTCGGTAGCGTTCTGAGATCTCATGAGAATCTCGAGAAAACTCAAAATATCCATCGCGCATGTGCAAATGGACACTAAAACCATTCCGCGCATGTGTGGCCCTTTTCCAAAATGGCATCAGCAGCCATTTTGGAAAAACACTGTTCACACATACACAGACCGGCTGCTCTTTTCCAAAATGGCACTGATGCTGCTAGCGCCATTTTGGAAAAGGGCTGTTCATGCAGAAAATAGCCCCAGTGGGCTATTTTGCGCATGCAGAGGCTTCTTTCAAAAAAACCCCACAAACTCCACTTTGTTTTCTGCCAGGTGGACACCTCCTCTGTGTACTCACCTCCTATGTTTATGGTCCATGGACTCTTGAGTGGGTCAAAGCCACAGGTGCTAGTGATCCACTTGGGGAAAAATGAACTCCTTCAGAGGTCTGGGTTAGAGCTAGTACTCAAGATTAAAAGGGATTGGAGGAATATTAAGGAGCCAATATCACAACTCTCACTGGTTTTCCACACTGGTAAACAGGGCAGTAAGGAATTGGATGACAGGACAAGGCTGTAACTGGGTTCATCACAGCAACATTTACTGGTTGAAGGCTGTTATTCAGGGATGACAGCATGCACCTATCTCCATGAGGCATGGCCTAACGACACTACAGAAAACCTCGAGGTCTATGACGTGATTCAGTCTGGTTCGATAGGGGTAGGGCAACCATGCCAAGCTAAGCTGGTTGCTCTTGTGGCAGAGGTCCAAGGTTGGGATAAGCCTAGAGAAAAGTATGGAAAAGGAAAAGCAAAATATGCAGCACCTGCTTAAGAGGTGGGAGGTCAGAGCTGTTGCCAATCAGGGGACGAGTGACCCACTGCTTCATCTCTAACTGTGAGAGTTTTGGTTCAGTTGCACCAGATAAGCAGGAAAGCACTGATCCCTAGCTTGGGGCATGAGGTGTCCCCTCCCTCAGAACCATCTTAGGCCGCTTTTAGACGTGCAGCTGGATCAGGCGCGGGAGCGGCGAAACAGTCACGGCGCTGTTTTAGACGAACTGAAAGCGGAAGTTGTGCACGGGATCCGGCACTGCGCATTCTTTTCCGGCTGCGTATGTCACCCCAGAGAGATCAGGGTGGTTCGATTGCAGTCGGCAAAAAATGCGCAGCCCCGGATCACACGCACAACTTCCGCTTCCAGTTCGTCTAAAACAGCGCCGCGGCTGTTTCGCCGCTCCCGTGCCTGATCCAAGCTGCACGTCTAAAAGCGGTCTTAGAAAGGGACTACTAGTTGGATGGTACATTGACCAGTGGTCTCCTCCCAGGAGTTTAAGTACATTGCACCTGGCATGTTTTGTGGGGTTTGGTTGGGATTATGTTTTTCTCCTCCTTAATCAGACTGAAGGTAAATCAATAAAGTGTTGTGACCAGGTTTGACTCAAATATTTGGCTGTCACCTTCTTTTGTTCTGCGGGGACAATTGATCTGTTTTCTCAATACAGTCTTCTTGATGCTCAGTTATTCATTAACTCCAACATCACCTGGGTATCTTCCCCTGGGTAAAGTAGTTGGAAGCATGACGCTCCAAAATATTATATATCGACTGTGATTAGCAAAAAGAACTCTTTGTTCCGAAAACAAAATCACACTACATGGGGAGATTTTTAGAAGTGCTCTAAACATCAAAGGTAGCATTTTACTTTCATACCATTTGGGTTTGTGGTTTAAACCCATGCACTGTGCTCAGAATTTTTTACTCCATGCGAAATGTTTGGGAAGGAAGATGCTTTTTAAATGGTTCATTTTAGTTAGTGTTGTTTAGTGTCTGAAGACTGGAAGCAACAGAATAGGTTGGTAATCTATCTATCTATCTATCTATCTATCTATCTATCTATCTATCTATCTATCTATCTATCATTTATTTTATTGTATCCATTAAACCATACATCAATACAGAAACTTTTCAAAAACCTTCTTTTCCCCCCCTTTCCCCTTGTCCCCCGTATGTAAATATTTCAATTTTATACAAACTAGCATCTCACAGAATATATCTAAAATATTTTTCTTATAACATTTTTTCCACCGTATCCCCCATTCCCAACCCTTCCCTGTCCCCGCCCCCCCGCCCCAAGTTTACCCACTTTAAGTTTCCATTAATTTTACAATCTCTTCATTTTGAGGACGTTTGTCTTCCAAGGCGCTCACAATTGGAGTCCATACCCTTTTAAATTTCCCATCTTTGCTTTGGATCCTTGTATGGAGCTTCTCCATGCTAAAGAGATACCATAGTCTCTGGGACCATTCTTCCACTGAGAGCTCTTCCTCATCCTTCCAGTGCTTTATGATTATGTTCAGTGCCGCCAGGAACATAATTTTAACCAAGTCTTGACTTTTTTTTACACTGTCACTATCTGGGAACATGCCCAGTAATCCTGTTTCAGGTCTGAAGGGTAACAGATCCCCTACAATTTTATTAGCAGTATTCCATATTCTCCCCTAGAACAAATTAACCTTGCTGCACTTCCACCAGCAATGTAGGTAATCTGCTTGTTCCCCGCAACCTTTCCAGCAGTGGCCATTACCTCCCAGGCCCCTGTATTTCATTCTCAGTGGGGTCCAGTAGAACCTCGTTGTAACCTTAATTTGTATTTCTTCGACCTGCATTGAGAAGGCGCACCCATTCATATGATTCCATATCGTTTTTTCCCCGTTTCCCCCAAATTCAGATTTAAATCCTTTCTCCATCTTTCCATATATGTAATCTTTTTCTTATAATAGCACCTCTTCAGTTTGTTATAGATCCTCCCTAGCCTTCCTGCCCCTTTACTTTTTTAAAAAACCAGCTCTTCCAATTTGAAGGGATCTCTGCCCCAATCCTTTCTATCTGTCCGTGTACAGGCACTCTTTAACTGTAAATATTGTAAGAAATCCACCTTATCTTTAACTAGATGCTCTATTTTTTGTAATGACGCAAATTTTCCCAAACTGAAAAGCTCCTGCACCCTGGTCACCCCAGCTATCCCACAGTTTTTCTCTTAACGCCTTAGCTAGGGATTATTCTCTCATTATCAGCGAATCTATGGGGGAGTATGCTGACACCCCTATCTTGGTTCCTAATTTCTTTTGACACCCTATCCAAGCTTTGACCAACACGTCTGCAAATGGGTGTTCTGCCTTTGCTTGTTTATTTAGTTTCCCTTTAGCCACAATTAACTCCTTCAAAGACTGTGCCTGAAGCAGAGTCCTCTCCAGCTTCACCCAATCTGCTATTTCTGATTCCTGGTACCACTCCGGCAGGGCACACAATGCCGCTGCTGTATGATATAATTTCATATCTGGGAAGTTGATCCCTCCTCTGTCCTTTGATCTTAAGATCGTCACTTTCTTAATCCTTGGTTTTCTCCCATACCATATTAGATCTTTAATTAGCTTGTCTATTTCTTTGAAAAAGGTTTCCGGAAGGGAAATAGGCAGGACCATCATCTTGTAAAGCATTTTTGGTACCACCATCATCTTAAACAAATTAATCCTCCCCATCCAGGATATCATCAAATTCTGCCAGGGTCTAGTTTTCTCTTTTAGTTTTTTAATAAGTGGGGCAACGTTTTTGGAGTACAAATCTCTTAAGTCTCTTGGGATAGTCACACCAAGGTACTGAATACCTTTTTCGGTAATCGGGAACGGTGACAATTTCTTTAGCTGTTGTTCTTGTTCTTGGTTTTTGCCAAAAATCATTGCAAATGATTTGTCCTTATTGATTTTGTAACCTGATATTTCCCCAAATTGACCTATTAGTTTTAGTAATTCCGGGGGGGAGGGCAAACACTAGACAGGGTTCAACAGGACAAGGTGGGGCCACGACAATGGTGGGGAAGGGCCCCAACCCCAGTTCAGCATGAGGCATTGGCAGCCACCATCCTGAATTACCCCGCTAGAGCAACTGCCGTGTATGTAGTGGAGGGATTCCAGCGGGGTTTCAGGATCCTGATGGTGGGCCCATGGTATCACTTGGGGGCAAGGAATTTGAAATCTGTGGTAGGGAGGGAGGAGCTAGTGCAGCAGAAAACTGATAAAGAAGGTAGAATTCAAGGCCCCTTTGAATCCCTGCCCATACCAACTCTGAGGATATCACCCCTGGGTATCGCCCGATGACTTCAAGCTGTTGGGCCTGGAGTTCGAGGGCCGTTTTTACTTCAACAAGGCCATGCCCATGGGATGTTCAATCTCATGCACAGCCTTTGAGAAGTTTAGTACGGTGTTGGAGTGGATTACACGCTGCCGCGTGAGTGGCGGGCGGATCATGCACTATCTCGACAATTTCCTCTTCGCAGGAAGGGCAGGAACCACCGAATGTGAGCAGGCAATGCTTGCTTTTCACGAGTTGGCGGCAGAGGTAGGGGTACCGCTTTCACACGAAAAGACCGAGGGCCCAATGACTAAATTGACCTACCTGGGCATAGAGCTCAACACAAGCTATCTCAGTCATGCCTCCCAGAAGATAAATTAAGAATGCTGAGGGAAGCGGTATCGGTGGTGGGGGGGTGCAAAATTGGTGAAAGTCCAGGAATTTAAATCACTCCTAGGCAGCCTAAATTTTGCCTGCTGGGTTATCACCCCAGGTAGAGCATTCATGTCCTGTTTGTATGCCTGGGCAGGGAGCGACCATCCCCTGCACCACCACATCAGGGTGACGGCAGAGATGCAGGAGGATTTGGCAACCTGGGTTACTTTCCTCGCGGGCTACAACAGTGTCAGTTTCTGGCAGCAGTGACTCCTGGTGGAGGTGGAGCTCCAGATACACTCGGATGCTATGGAGGGACATGACTTCGGAGTCTATTTTAGGGGAAAGTGGTGTGCGGACCCCTGGCTGGAAGCATGGGCGGAGAAATGGATAACCCGGGATTTGACATTCCTGGAATTCTTTCCTATAGTGGTGGTGGTGGTAGACTTGTGGGAAGCTGATTTTGCCAACAGAAGGGTCTTGTTCTGGTGTGATAACATGGCGGTCATCCATGTTGTCAATAAGCTGTCTTCCAAATTGGAAAGGGTCATGAGGCTGGTGCGGGCATTTGTCCTCAAATGTCTGAGAGCAAACATCTTATTCATTGCCAAGCACGTGCCGGAGGTTGCCAATGGCATCGCCGACACCCTTTCTCAATTTCAGGCAGACCGCTTTTGCCAGAAGGCCCCCGAGGCCAACGAGGACCCCAACCCGTTCCCGAGGGACATGTGAAGCCTTGGATTCTAGAGCTATACCAGGAAGTGTGGGAATCCCTCGCGCTCAGAACCAGGCGGGTGTATAAGCAGGCGTTCAGCGAATTCCAGGAATTCAGGTGTCAAAAAGAGTGGGACATAGGTTTCCCCATTGCTGAGGGGTGTATATTGCAATACGCCATGCAGCTACAGGCAGACGGATTGGCCCCTAGCACAATTGCGGGGAAAATATCAGCCATCACCTTTACGCGCCACCTGGCCGGGCGGGCACCCCTCCCTGGATAACGTTTTTTTCATGAATTGTTTAATGGAGAGTTGGGCCCGCCAAGCCCTCCCCCCCCCCCAAGGCAGGATTACACCTCCGATACTCATAGTGCTAACCGAGGCACTTGGAAAGGTTTGTTTTTCCAGTAGCAAAAACATGCTCTTTGCCACTGTCTTTCGCATTGTGTTGTTCAGAGCCTTCAGGATCAGCAAGATGGTAGCTGACTCCCAGAATGACAGGTCAGGTCGGGCGCTGAAGTTAAAGGATGTTTCATGGCAGGGAGATACCCTCATCCTACACCTGAGATGGTCGAAGACCGACAAGAAGGGAAGGGGGTGTTGGGTTAGGCTTTGCCCTGCGGGGGACCCCTGAATTTGCCCCGTCGGGGCAATGAGGAATTATTTGGCGTTCCGTCCGCTGGGCGGGGACCCCCTTTTTATACATAGAAATGGATCTTCGCTGACACATTATCAGTTTGGGGCAGTCTTGCGCAGATGCGTGAGAATAACGGGGCTTGAGCAGAGTAGCTACAGCGCGCATTCATTTAGGATAGGGGAGGCATCGGTCGCAGCTGATATGGGGTTATCAGGTGAGTGTATACAGGAGATAGGAAGATGGCGCTCAAGTGCCTACCGCTTATATATCAGGGAAACCAGACCACGAGTTAGTAGATGCAGACCAGAGAAGGGGGGATGATTCCTTAACTCTTATATATTTTCCAGAGGCACCAGTGAGACACGAGCGGAGGGTTGTGTGGATCGTCTGCCACAGCATCGTCCACTGGGCAGGGAAGAAGGCCGCCTGCAGCAGGTGGGGTACCCAGCTGGTTCTAAGCGAGAGAGCAAGTATACTTTGGGTTGGCATGAGGGGGATGCTCGGGGCAACTCCTTCCAACATTAACAGCGGCTCGCGAAACCTACCCTGCTCCAGAGGGGCTGGTGATACACCTCGGGGAAAACAACCTACCCAAAGCACTGGGGCTCGGCCTGACAATAAGGGTAAAGTGGGATTTGAGGATAGTGCAGGACAGGTTTCCTGCATGTGTCATAGTGTGGTCCGAGATGCTCCCGAGGAGAGTATGGGCCACAGAAGAGCACCCAGGTCAGATCAACCGGGCCAAACAAAGAGCCAATGCTGAAATTGGGAACTGGCTGCAGCTGAAGGGAGGTCGGGTTGTCAAACACGAGGGTATACGGTATGACAGGGAAGAACTCTTCAGAGGTGATGGGGTCCACCTATCAGATGTGGGGTGCGATTTGTACCTCAGGGTCCTGAAACACCAGTTGCGGCAGATAATCAGTGGTGTTGGAGTGGCGGCAAACCAACCAAGCAAAGCTGGTGGGTTTGGTGGTGGTGGGCAGAGTTAAGCCCAAGGTTGGAAGTTATAACAGTTAGCATAGCATGGGTAGCAGCATCTCCTTAAGAGATGGGAAGGTCCATGGCATAGTCGCCACCACGCGGCCCACTGTATGGCCAACCTGAAGGGAGAGACAGATGGCTGCACCCACTGGGAGGAGCATCTGCCAACCGGCGGGTAACGGTGTTCTCAACCTTTGCTGAGAAAACCCCCAGAGATGGGGAAGGCATGAACAACCCGCCCGGGCTGGGGAAACCCGGGGACAAAGGCAGGGTGTAAGTTAACAGTTAATAGTAAAAATAAGGATAAGGAGGTTCCCCTTTCAATTTAACTGAGAGATGAGGAAGAGGTACGCCCAGTGAGATGGGACTGAAATGGGGGTGAGAGGGGACCTCCTGGGTGTGTGTGTGTTAAATAGTAAGGTTAGTTATAGAATAGAACCCCAGTTTGAAGGGGGAAGCGGGAGGGGTCAGTCCAGCCTGTCTCGACCTGTAACTGGAGTTATCCAGTGCTCGGTGTGACATATTGGTTGACTATTTCTCAGATAAAATCTCTTGCATTCACCATGACTTCAATGTTGCATTTGATGTGGTAGGAGAACCAGAGGTTATGGATGCTCTGCCTTGTCCGGTTTTATGGGATCACTTTCTGTTGGTTTTGCCCAATGATGCAGAGGATGTTCTTGGGGCTGTTCAAACCACAACTTGTGACCTGGACACATGCCCTTCCTGGCTGTTTAAGGCCAGCTGGGAGATCTTAGGGCCGTTGGTGGCCAGGGTGGTCAACACATCCCTGGGGGAGGGCAGAGTACCGGGTTGCCTTAAAGAGGCTGTGGTGCAGCCTCTACTCAATAACCCATCTCTTGACATTGACTTCCCTGCTAGCTATTTGCCAGTCTCTAAACTTCTCTTTTTAGGGAAGGTTATTGAATGGGTGGTGTCCCGACAGCTTCAGGAGCATCTGGGCCGCATTGGTTTTCTAGATCCGTCACAGTCCAGTTTTCATTGGGATATGACACTGAGACTGCACTTGTGGCTTGGTCAATGATCTTCGCCAGGAGTTGGACCAGGAGCATTCAACCTTCTTGGTTTTATTAGATCTGTTGGCTGCTTTTGATACCGTTGACCATGAGATGTTGGTGACTCGCTTGAAGGACCGAGCTGGGGTGGGTGGAACTGTTCTTGAATGGTTCTGCTCATTCCTTGACGGTAGAACTCAGTGTGTGATTCTGGAGGATTTTTCTTCCTCTCACTGGGGCCTCATGTGTGGTGTCCCACAAGGTTATATTCTGTTCCCCCTCCTGTTCAACATGTATATGCAGTCCTTAGGTGAGATTGTGAGAGGATTTGGTGTTTGGTGTCATCAATATGCTGATGACACCCAACTTTACCTCTAATTTTCAACTGACCCAGACCCAGCAGTCTCAGTGCTTACATGGTGTTTGGCAACTGTAGGGTACTGAATGAGGGCGAGCCATCTGAAGTTGAATCCTGTCAAGATGGAAGTGATGCTGGTAGGCAGGGCTGTGGGACTTGGGGTTGTGGAGACCCCAATCATTGATGGGGTTTGCCCTTCCATGGTCCCTCAAGTTTGTAGTCTGGGGTTGCTCCTTGATCCCCAGCTCCACCTGGATGCTCAGATGAAGAATGTGGTGTGGAGAACGTTTTGTCAGTCACATCTGATACGGTGGCTATGGCCATATGTCTCAGACTCCGACCTCACCTCCATCATCTATGCCTGCATTACCTCAAGACTGGACTACTGCAACGTACTTTATGTGGGGCACCCATGGTGACAGTTTGGAGACTGCAGCTGGTGCAGAATGCAGCGACCTGTCTTCTGACAGGGATGAGCCACCGCGAACACATACTATGGTGCTCCGTGCGTTGCACTGGCTGCCTATAGTCTTCCAGGCCCAATTCAAGGTGTTGGTTCTTACCTATAAAGCCCTATACAGTCTAGATCCCACTTACTTGCGGGACTGCCTCATCCCCCGGGTTCTATATTAGCCCTTGCGGTTGACCAGGAGCACCCTCCTCAAAGTTCCCCATGTTCATTGTGTGGTGACGATGGGAAGGGAATTTTCGGCAGCCAGTCCAAAGTTGTGGAACTCTTTCCTGGTGGCTGTCCACTTGTCCTCATCTCTTTGCTATTTTCAGAAAAATTGTAAGACATGGCTCTTCTGGCAGGCGTTTGGTGAGGGAGGGGGTGAAATGGGTGAGGGGTTAGGAGGGTGTGGGGAGTAATGTTTAGCCTTGGTAAGGTTGTTGTGTTTTCTATTGGATGCTGTATTTTATTGCTATTAGTATGTTTTTATATTGTAAGCCGCCCCAAGCTGCCTGTGGCAGGTGGGGGTGGAATAGCAAAATAAATAAATAAATAAATAAATAAAAGTAATTAATTAATTAAATTGGATAGGGAAATTTATTCCTACTGTCAAAATGAGTGTAATTTCCTTCAGGCCAAAGGATTTTCTAAGTGCATTAATGTGACTCAAGTTGAAGTCCTTTACCATTAGAGTCAATTGCAGCTCTTCTATTGACTGTAATGGTGAAGGATTGCCCTGTCCATGTCTGAGAATGAAACAGTAGACTCTTTTATTGAAGTTGATTTTTCATAGGGTGGTGGATGCAACACTAAAACAGAAAAATTTAAAAAGCTCAAAAGAATTTAGTATTTTGGAGAACAATGACCATCATTTAACATGTTTTTCCCAATATTTCTTGCACAGATGAAGATTAACTGAATGGCCAATATGTGGAATCAAACCATGGTGACAGAATTCATCCTCTTGGGTTTCACCAACATTTATGAGCTCCAGATTTTCCTCTTCATCCTTGTTTTAGTTATCTACCTCTTGACACTCACTGGGAACATCATGATTATCTCCCTCACCTTGTTTGACCGGCGCCTCCACACTCCCATGTATTTCTTTCTCAGAAATTTCTCCTTTTTGGAAATAAGCTTCAGTACTGTCATCATCCCAAAGATGCTCGTCAATCTCATTTCTGAGAGGAAAACCATCTCAATAGTGGCTTGTTTCCTCCAGTCCTTCTTCTATTTCCTAGTTGGCATTTCAGAGTTTTTCCTCCTGGCTGCCATGTCTTACGATCGCTATGTGGCCATCTGCAACCCGCTTCGCTACCCCATCATCATGAACAGACGGCTGTGCATCCAACTGGTGCTGAGCTGTTGGCTGGGCAGTTTCTTCTTTGTCTTTGTGACAACCATTGTCATCACTAGCCTGCCATACTGTGGACCTAACATCATCGACCATTTTTTCTGTGACAACTCACCACTGATCAAACTGGCCTGTGCTGACACACGGCTTATTGAACTGGTTGATTTCATTCTGGCGATCATCATATTGTTGGGCACTTTGGCCATCACCACCATATCTTACATCAACATTATCTGTACTGTGCTTCAGCTCCCATCTGCCAAGGAGAGACAGAGGGCTTTTTCCACTTGCTCCGCCCATATCATTGTTGTCAGCATGTTCTATGGTAGCTGTATCTTCATGTACGTGCGGCCAAGCCAGAGCAATGGACTGGAGCTCAACAAAGGGGTAGCCATTCTCAACACAGTGGTGACCCCCTTGCTAAACCCTTTCATATACAGCTTGAGGAATAAGCAAGTGAAGGAAGTGCTTAAAGACATTGGAGATAATATGTTTGCTCAGAAATTAAGACTCTGATTAAGACCAAATAAATAAGAGAAGTGTGTGATCATTAAAATGCTCTAAGTTATTGAATTTTTTATTTTTTTTTAAGGGACTAAGGGCGTTTTCAGACAAGAAGACAGCCTCCACCTACTACCCAGCCCCCTCCCACCCACTATACATGTTACATGGCGCCCATAGGGCAACACTGTAGCTCTGTAACATTTATAGTGGGTAGGAGGTGGCTGGGTAGTGGGTGGAGAGTGTTTTGTCTGAAAATGACCTAATTCATGAACAAAACATGGATAGGCATCTTGAAACTCATCAGGCAGTCTTCACTTCACCAAACCTGCAAAGAGGGGTATGGACTAGATGATTCCTTTTGGCTCTGTCACACGATTGCACACTTGGGAGCAATCATCAGTTGACCAGGTGAGCAAGGAGGTTGCACGCACATAGGTTGTGTGCCAAAGTGCTGTTTTAGCTGTTAGGAGACCTGTACCCCCCAAAGTGTATGCTGTAAGCTTCTTCAGTTGCTTGATTTCAGTTCTAGATTTCTAATCATGTGCTCCTTGAACAATGCAGATGGTGCTGTCTAGGACCACTAAGATCAGTGACATAGGGGAGATTCCGACACGTATAAATGCACAGAAAAGTCCCCAATTTGCCTCTGAGAGAGACTACGGGAGACAAATCAGGCATGGCTTTGATCACATGGAAAAACAAAGCTGCACAGCTTTGGCGGTGATCATGCAGGGGATGCAAAGCCCCAAAATCCAGCTTTGCATCCCCCACATGATCACCGCCAAAGCTGCGTGATAAAAGCCGTGTCAGATTTGCCTCTCACAGTTTCACACGGAGGCAAACCGGGGGCTTTTCTGCACATTTATGCACGTCAGAAAGTGTCCATAGTCTGCCAGGCTAATAGGATTTTCTACATTGAATTATAGCAGTTCATCTTGTTGATAGGTTTAATTTTTCCTTTCCAGTGTTGCACACCCAGACAGACAGCCCCAAAAGAACATATCTGCCGCCCTTCTACAAGGTGCCTGGCACTGAAATGAGCACTACAAGATTGCTAGTTTCAACTATATAGTTTTTGACAGAGTCCATACTACAGCTATCAAATCACATTTTCCCATCTCACTTAACCCTAACAATAATACACTCATTGTTCTGTGTTCACTGTATTTTCCCCATTAATGGTAATGAGGAAAACTAATGAACATGGCTCTCTAATGGTAATAACAATGTCAATGTCATGGTTTAATCAGAGATAGTGTATTCTAATGGATATGGTGTTAGACTACTGGATTGAAATGCCTGTGTACCCATGAGCTGTAATGCTTTGGGCAAGTTAGTACCCCTTGTCTCGTTTCTCCATTCTCCAACTGGAAGAATAATGATTTACCTTAGATGGTTGTTGTGAGGGTGGGTTAAATAAGAATTTTAAAGCACTCTGAATGTTGAAAGTGCTGTATAAATAAGACCCTTTGTTTTGAGTTTAAACCAGTTTTTACCAGGAAAAATCCTGGGTTTTACAAAAACGGTGATTTGGGTTTTTTAAAGATTTTCACCCAGATATTGCATCTCTCAAGTACATAAAAATACACACGGCATGGCCCCGCCCCCTCCACGCTCCCCGCCGCCCGCCCTCTGGGGAGACGGGCGGGCAGCGGGGCCAATGCCGCTGCAGCATCTGGTCGAATTCGCCGCGGTCCGGAATCCCGCCGGTGGTTCCGGGCCGCGGCGACCGACCAGATGTTACTTTTCTTTGATCCCCACTGGGGATCACCTTCACCACGCTTCCCAGGGAATTGGTGTGGCTAGCACAGGAAGCGTGGTTGAAAGTAACCCCATGTGGGGATTGAGTGTGGCAAACATCTGGCGGCCGCCAAACAGACGTGCGAGTCACAGTGACCACAGGTCTGTATTCACCGTGGTTCACTGTGATCTCGTAATGTCTGAAAATACCCCTAGTTAAGGGCAGCATCCATTTTGTCCATGTGCAATGATTTTTTAAAAAAATGTTTCTCGCTGAGAACTTGTACCAGGACTGAGATTTTGGTCCCAGTACAGAACATAGTGAGAAATGCTTGCGAGCAACAATTTAGCTGTTCATTTCACCCCTAGTTCGAACATTTTGTTCCTATAATTTTGGTTTATTTGGTAATCTGGATTTGTTATTTGAGTCAATATTAGAGCTGCAATGAGTACCTGCAAATATGGGTATACCCACAAATAACTGGTGCCTGTATCAACTCAACAACATCAGGTACCTATCGGTATCCGATTGCAACCTGATTTGAGTACCTGATCTCCCAGAATGTCGACTTGCAGTCCCAGAATGATGATTTCCCGTACAGATCTTATGACTTCCATACCAATTCTTTTTTTATTTCCAACACCTATTTATCAGTTTTTTGTCCCGAAAGGTTGACTTCCTATCTCAGAAAGTCAACTTCCAGTCCCGCATGTCTAGTCCCGATTTTCTTGCTTACCGTCCTAATTTTTCAGTTTTCCATCTTCATCGGTGATCAGTGATCAGAAAATTAAAAAATCAGTAACGGAAAGTATGGATTTTAGGGGGTATCTAGGTACCCGATGGATATTATCCAGTGTGGTACATTAAAATGCATATATTATCAGAAGGTACTAAAATAAGTACCCATTTCAACTCTCTGTCCCAAATTCATCAAATTTAGTATTAAACTCAAATATTAATTTCAGCTCCATTAAAAAATAGACTGAATTTGGGTGGGGAAGGGGTGGGGGCTGGCCAAATTACATTCAATCTGATACAGTATTGATGAACCATTAAGTTGCTACATTGTCCTTAAGGAAGCAGGAGTGGTGTCTCCTGTGGACCTCTTAATGAGCAGAGTTAATGAAACCTCTTTTACTACACTCTATATATGCTTAATGACTGGAGAGGTATATGCTATGAGCCAGGTGAACTCTAACATTATCTCCAGCTACTACAATGCTGAGAGATTGTGAGATGTAGGAGGGTCTTAGGAAGGTAGAGGCTTGAGATGTGGGTCATTTTGAAGGGCTGTGAACTCACCTAGGAGAGAGGAGAGCTCCCTGTTTAAAAAAAAAACCAAGAAAAAGGGCAGCCACCTCTAAGGACATGGTTTTAGTAAAGGGATATTTCACTGGAAATATTAAATTTCCTCAAATGTCAGTGGTTTCTATAGTGATGGAAATTGTAACATACACTTAAGAACCTATTGAGCCAGAGTGGGATTCCAATCCAGAATCATCCATCTTTCTGTATCTTAAACTGTAAGTATTTGCCCATAAGAATGTAAGGACTTCAATAGGAGTGAGATCAGTAGTCCATCCTGTCTCCAATAGTAGCCATTATTAGATGTTTCAATGGGCGTGATCCCCGCCCCCCTGAATCACATGTGGCACACATGGGGCTCAGGACCGGCTATTAGTCAAGTTGGTCAAGGGATGAATCATCTGACTGTCAGAAACTGGAAGTGAATGAAAGGGAATGAGATCAAGAAGGATGTTAAAAAATTGGAAATGATTCAGAGGGCAACTAAGATAAAGTATCTAGGAGACAAATGAGAAAATGCTGAAAGAATCAGAAAACATTTAGCCAAGAGAAAAGAAGACTAAGTGGGAAGCAATGGATGCGGACGTGACAACAGTTTTCAAATAGCTAACAGGATGCCACAAAAACATTGGTGAACATTAAGTTCTCCGCTGTTCCAGGAAACAGAATAAAAAGGGACTGGTTTAAATCACAGCTGTATAGATTTCAGAAAGATATTTGGGGAAAAACTTAACTGTAAGAACTGTTGGCCCTGGAATATGTTGCCAGGATTCTCCCTCCTTGGAAGTTTTCAAAATCTAGTTGGATGAATATCTACATGTGATGCTGTAAGCGTAGGATACCCTGCCTTGCAATAAGGGGTTTGACCAGATCCCTATTTCTGAAACTTGGGACGGTATTCCGGGGGCCACTAAATGGACCACAGATGGCAAACACCTAGCTCCTTTCTGACTGAATTAGATGGAATCTTCTAAATAATGGGCCGGTAAGAGGGATGGAGAGTCCAAGAACAAAGGAAGTGGGAAGGGACGCAATAGGGGGAGAAGACGAGATGGAGCATTTGTGTGTGTTGTGGTTGTGGGGCGGAGGGATCAGTTACCACTGATAACTGTAAGGGGGACACAGATTGAAAAGGTTTGGGAGCCACTGGACTAGATTATTGTTAAAAACCTACAATTCTATGAGTCTAGGATATGACCTATTTTCCTACACTTCCCCTGAAGCAACTGAAGTTGAATGCTGTCACCCTTTGCTTCAGGCTATGCTTCAGGCATCCATCCACCCACTCCCAGAGGAAGCTTTCCTCCACCCAGATTAGAGCCAGTGCGCAGGTTGTGCTGTAGTAGATTACAGACGTTTTACATGTGAAAGGCTGATAGAAGCAAAATGGTGTCAGTCGTTCTCTGGGATTAAAACAGAGGAGAAAAATCTTAGGCCTAACCAGTGGTTCCCAATTTGTGGGTCATAATCTCAAGTGGCTTGTGGCATCAATAGATGGAGTCATGATCACAAGAGAAGTTTGATCTACCATATGTGGAGAGCTGAAATGAGTGCCCACCAAAATGGATATACATGTTGGATTTCCGGTACCAAATATCAAACCAAATATTTCAATTATTTTCACTTCAGTACCCAAACTGGTTTTCAGTCGCATACCCAAAATACAAAATACTGACAATCGGTATTCAATTATCCAATTTTGTCCTGGATTTTGGTAATTTGAGGGGGAAATTGGGTATTTTGGTATACCGGTTGTTGGTATTTTGGTATTTCAGTATACCAGTTGTTGCTATTTCACAATTTCAAGTACTCAAACAGTATTTAGGTACCGATTCAGGTACCCAAAATGGTACCATAAAATGTGGGTATCACCCATGTGTACCAAATCAGGTACCCATTTCAGCTTTATATACATGCCTTTGTTGCCTTTGTAAGTACATGGAGTCAAAAGAGTATATTTACATCTCAAAGTGGGGTCACACAAGTTTTTTGAAATTGTAATCTCATCTGCCACTTTTTGGTAACTGAATGGATCCACAGTATCTGATCCAATTTTGCAAGGGATTATTATTATTATTATTATTATTATTATTATTATTATTTGTATAGCGCCTGTTATACCTGGCACTTTTGTACCTGGCGCTTTACAGAACAATGAGATGGACGTGGTCCCTATGGTTTACAATCTAAAAGACTTGGAGGGGGGAGACAAGGAGAGGGGACATAGGGAGAGACAAGGGATAAAACATTCAAGCAGATGCGAAGTCTCAGGTGCACGTGCTTGGCTTGGTTGCAGTAAGGCAGGAGTCTGGAGGGAGAGCAGACAGTAAATATTGAAAAGAAAGTTCTAAGAGGCATCGGGAAAGGTGGCAAGAAAGAGGTGGGTTTTGAGGAGGGATTTGAAGGAGCAGAGGGAGGGGGCGAGGTGGATTTGTGCAGGACGGGAGTTCCAGGCATGGGGGGCAACGAGGGAGAAGGGATGAAGGCGGTTAGGGGAGCAGGGGAGACGAGGGACAGTGAGGGAGGGGGCAGAGGAGGAGCGGAGAGTGTGTGCAGGAGTGTGTAAGGAGATAAGGGCTGTGAGGTAAGGGGGAGCAGGGCTGTGAAGGGCTTTGTAAGTAAATACCAGGAGTTTGTGAAGGATACGCTGTGGGAGCGTGAGCAAGTGAAATGAGGAGAGGAGAGGCTGCACGTGGTTGAAATGATGGGTCAAGTGGATGACCCTAGCAGCGGAGTTTTTGGATGGAGATAAGGGGGGACAGATGAGAGCGGGGGAGGCCAGCAAGGAGGAGGTTGCAGTAGTCAAGGCGGGAGATTAACATAGCATGAAAAAGGGTTTTAGCTCAGGAGACAGACAGAAAGGGGCGAATCCGAGCAATGTTATAGAGGGCAAAGCGGCAGGACTTGGCAACAGAGTCGATGTAAGGTTTAAAGGAGAGGTGAGTATCGAAGATGAAACCCAAGCTTGGGGCTTGGGGACCAGGATGGATGGACCTGGGCTTGGGGACCAGGATGGATGGTGATACCATCAATAAGGATGGATAGAGATGGTGGGGGAGGAAGGGAAGGGAGGAAAGATAAGGAGTTCAGTCTTAGCCATGTTGAGCTTGAGCTGGCATTGGGACATCCAGGCGGGGATCTCAGAGAGACAGTTGATGATGATGAGGCGAGCTTGGACAGAAGGGGAAAGAGAGGGGGTGGAGAGATAGAGTTGAGTGTCATGAGCGTAAAGGTGAAATTGGAAGCCATGGGAGGCAATGAGTTTGCCCAGGGACAGGGTGTAGATAGAGAAGAGGAGAGGGCCCAGGACAGAGCCTTGGGGAACCCCAACCGAGAGGGGGAGGGAGGAGGAGGTGGAATTGGGAAGAGACACATTGAAGGAGCGGTCAGAGAGGTAGGAGGAGAACCAATCAAGGACAGAGCTGCAGAATCCCAGGGAGTGAAGAGAGTCCAGAAGGAGTGAGTGGTCGACAGTGTCAAAGGCAGCAGAGAGGTCAAGGAGGACAAGAATGGAGTAGAGGCACTTAGATTTAGCAACAAGTAGATCATTGGTGAACTTGGCAAGGGTAGTTTCAGTGGAGTGAAGGGGGTGGAAGCCAGATTGGAGAGGGTCCAGGGAGGAGTTGGCAGAGAGGAGTTCCAGACAGCGGGAGTAGACAACATGTTCCAGAAGCTTAGAGGCGAAGGGTAGGAGGGAGACCGGCCGATAACTAGAGGGATCAGAGGGGTCGAGGGTGGACTTTTTGAGGATGGGAGAGACAGTGGCATGCTTGAAGGCAGAGGGGAAGGAGCCAGTGGAGAGGGATAGATTAATGACATGTGGGGGGGGCAACAGTGGGAGCAATGGAGGTCGGGAGGTGGGAGGGGATTGGGTCGAGAGGGCAGGTGGAGGGGTTGGATGAAGAGAGCAGGGAGGAGAATTCCTCGAGAGAGTCAAAAGGGAAGGAGGAGAGGAGAGTGGGAGGAGGGGGAGGGGTGGAGAGGGAGCAGGGAGAGGAGATGGGTGAGAAGCAATGTCGTGGTGGATCTTGTCAGTCTATGAAGTGAAGAATGATGCAAGATCCTGAGCAGAGAGGGAAGAGGAGGGAGGGGGACAGGGGTTTTTGAGAAGGGAGTCAAAGGTGGAAAAGGGGTGGCGAGGGTCACGAGAGTAGGATTCAACCCAGGAGGCATAGTAGTGTTGCCTCTCCAGGGAGATAGCTGAAGAGAAGGAAGAGAGGGAGAATTTAAAGTGGAGGAAGTCAGGGTGGAAGCGGGATTTGTGCCAGAGGCGTTCAGCAGCCCGGGTGTAGGAGCGGAGGTAGCGGATAGTAGGGGTGAGTCAGGGATGGGTTTTTTGGGGTCAAACAGGGTGGGAGAAGAGGGGGGAAAGAGAGTCGAGGGCCATGGCGAGAGAGGCATTAAGAGAAGAGATGGAAGTCTCAAGGGAGGAGGAGGAGAAGACAGGCGGGAGGAGGTGTGAGAGGGAGGAAGCAAAATCTAAAGGGGTAATAGCCTGCAGATCACGGAAGGGGCGTGGTGCTGGGGAAGAAGATGAGGGTTGGTGAGAGAGGTTGAAGGAAGCAAATCATTTTTCCACTTTATCGCATAATAGCACAGTGGGGCCGATCCCAAGCCCTGAGGACTGCTGCATGAAGCATATGTGGTGAGTATGCATGCTGCGCGTACCCTTGGTACGGGGCCTACGGCACATGTACACACCACATGGTGGTGTGTGCGCGCAGGAGCAGTATGCGTGCGGCTTGGGATCAGCCCGTTTGTCACTTTATTTCCATTAGACATATTGTCATTCTGTCAATAACTGCTATTGCAATTTACCATTTGCCCATAATTCTTTCCTACTTCTTCCCCGGCCCTTCTCCATACCAGGTTTCACATTAGTAATGGTAACATCCAGTTACGTGGTAACATGGTAATAGAATAACAGTAATAAGATACATCAGGTACCTGTTGTAGTACTAGCCAATTATTGTATTTGTTGGTTAGCTTTTGCAATAAACAGCTAATGAATAGATCACTGACACCAAACTTTCCTGAATGGAGGACATTAACTATGGATAATAATTGCAATATTGGTTCAGCTCTACCCCTACAACTCACACAAAAAAAGCAGGTACCTATGGTCAAATCTTCAAGTATTTTTTTTAACCCTTGACCCTTCCTTTTATGAACGTATACTTCAGGTGCAAACCTCAGATAGGTATTTTGATATTTCCTTTGCAGCATATATCCAATTTGGAGCTGGGCTGCTCTCTGACTCTAAGCTTAGCTGCCGACTTGGGGAGGGTCCAGTGAGCCCTCCTTACCTGCAGGGTCTATCTCAGAACTGCCGTCTCCAGCCCTACAATCAGGCCTAGTCCAGCAGAACTCAGCCGTGGAGAAATTGTGAGTCCTTGGTAGCCTCATTCACCACCCTTTCCCCAAGCCAGCAACTCCTCCCACAAACCACTTACACTCCTGAACCAGCCTGATGCCTCATTCCACCTAGGGATCCCACTTGACATAAGCCAATAACTTCTTTCTGAACCAGAAACTACTCCGTTCCAAACCAGAACCATGCCTCATTCCCCTTCACCAAGCCAGCAAATCCCTCTCTGAGCCAGCCCCAGGCCTCATTCCGCCACAAGCCAGTGCCCACTCCCCCAAACCAGCCCCATGTCCCATTTCCCCCATCCCCAAGGACATCAATTCCAAACATCAGTAAGCCTCATATTCCATTCTCTCTTCTCCCAAGCCAGCCATATGCCTCACTCTCCCTCAAGCCAGTGATCCCCCTGAGTCAAACCCATGCCCTGTTCCACCCTCCAGAAGCTAACAAACTCCCCACCAAGCTAGCTGTAGTTTTCACCCTCCCCCAAACCAGTATTCTCCTTTTTTACACTGGTAGCAGATTTAGCAGCAATTTTTACTGCATTTTCTTTTTGTTATAATCCTGTCCAACTGGCAGAGCCCAACTGCAATACCAAAATAACCCATAACCAGGGACATGTTCAGTGTTCAGTGCATTTCCCACATTGGCAATGATGTGAAAAATACAGAGAACACAGGTATAAAGATACAAATTCAAACATAAATACAACAGCCTTCCCCTGAATGGTCTTTTCCATTCTCCCTCCCATGCTTCCCCCTATCCTGGGATCCCTTCCCTTGAATATACATACACTCACTCCCTGTTCTGTCAATATTTCTGTAATTCCTCACCTTCATAAATTGTTCTCTGATGCTCCCTGTACTGTAGGGGTGGGGCACCGGGGAGAATACCAGATACCGGATGTATCCGATATTTACCTGTATAGGCATACCGGATTTTTAACATTGGCCGCAGTACTGGATTTTTTACATTGTGACTATGGACTTCAATGACCGCAATGTAAAAAATCTGGTACCGCGGCCAATGTTAAAAATCCGGTATAGGTAAATATCGGATTTGACGGATTAAGCCGATACACCCAAATACCGGCAATATCGGATCTCGGGAGAACCAGAATTCCCACCCCTACGTACTGTACTAACATTCAGGGTCCCCTTCACATCTGTAACAAAGTTAATCACGTGCACCTGAGAACAGATCATCATAAGTATATCCTCATCTCCTCTTATGTTCCCGGCTTTCTTGTCTCTCATCCATTGTCCATCCAAATTGTAAGCCCCTTGATGCAGGGAACTGTCTCTAATTAAGGATTGTTTAGTGCCTGGTACACTGCCAGTATAATAATTGATACTTGACAATTGCTAATTAATATAAAGTACATTTTGAACTCTTCTAATTATTGATTTGTCATTAATTGCTTTTTTATGTTTAAAGATGTGCTTTAATGGAGAAGCAAACCAATGTAACAGAATTCCTACTCTTGGGTTTCACTGATATCCGTTGGCTTCAGATCCTTCTTTTCTTAGGTCTCCTCCTTACCTACCTCCTGACAATCACAGGGAACATTCTTATTGTTGTGATTACCTTAGTGAACCATCATCTCTACACTCCTATGTATTTCTTCCTCAGACATTTCTCAATCTTGGAAATTGGCTTCACCACCACCATTATTCCAAAGGCATTGGCTAACATGGCAACAGGTGGAAGGACTATTTCTGTAGCTGGTTGCTTTACACAATTCTTTCTCTATTTCATCCTTGGTACCACTGAGTTCCTACTGCTAGCAGCAATGTCCTTTGATAGATATGTAGCCATCTGCAATCCCCTTTGCTACACAACCATCATGAACAGTCAGTTCTGCTCCTTGCTGGTGATGCTCTCTTGGGCTGGAGGACTGTTACTTATTTTGGGTCCAGCAATTACGTTATTCCAAATGCCATTTTGTGATCGAAATGTCATTAATCATTTCTTCTGTGATAGCGCACCACTCATTAAACTTTCCTGTACAGATACCAGACTTCTGGAACTCATGAGTTGCATCATAGCTGTGCTATCCCTTCTAGGCACTTTGGCCATCACCATCATGTCCTACACCAACATCATTTCCACTGTGATGAGCATTACGTCTGCTTCAGGTAGGAAGAAGGCCTTTTCCACCTGCGTTTCTCACATCACTGTGGTCTCCATCACCTACGGCAGTTGCATCTTCATGTACATCAAACCAAGACAAGAAGAAAGGCTGGACTTCAGCAAAGTGGTGGCCATTCTCAACACTGTGGTGTCTCCTCTGCTTAACCCCTTTATCTACACATTGAGAAACAAACAGATCCAAGAAGCCATGAGGGAGGCTATTAGACGGATTGCAAGGTTTTCCAAGTGGCCTAGAATCTGATAGAAGTTGAAGAGGAATAAAAAAACAAAAAGTTGGAAAATTACATGAAGAATATATTAATTTATTAATGTCTGTCTGTCTGTATGCATGTATGTTCTTTTCCTTTTCCAGGACACTGCCACAGCAGAAAAGCAAATTTTCTATTGCAGTTAATACTGGGGGTGTGCAATTGGTGTTGTTTTAATTAGTTATGAAAAAGAATGGAGGCCCAGTCGTTTTTGTAACTAAGGTAACAAAAATGAATAAATAAGCAAACAACATCCATTTGATTTCATTTGGGTTTTTTGTTTAATTTATTAAAAAATGATAATAATCAAAAATAAAAATCAGTATACGTGCGCAAAATGGCCAGTGGGACAGTTCTGCACATGTGCATGCTTCTCCGGATACACATGAACGATGTCAGCACCATTTTTGAAAAGGGCCATGCATGCAAAGAACAACCTTAGTGGCCATTTTGTCAATGTCGTGATTTTTGTTATTAATATTATTTTTAATAAAATAAAGCAATAAAAAAATACAACATAAAGATCCACTAAAAATTCCAAAATTCAAAATTCATTTCACTTCTGGTTCAGTACTTCTGTCTCCTTGGAACTATGCTAATCAATACTTTGATAGCTTTGATGGTTCCTTAATCTGGTTTAATTTGTTTTTATTTAATATTATGCCGATAGTGATGATCTATAGGTCCTAGTGATGATCTATAAAGCCCTACACGGTCTTGGCCCCTCATACCTTAGGGACCGCCTCGCCCTTCGTGCCCCAGAGCGGCTCCTGTGGTCTGCCGGGGGTGCCCTCCTGGAGGTCCCCCGTGTCAAACGGGGGGCCACAATGGAGAGGGCATTCTCGGTGGTGGGACCGCGGCTGTGGAACTCCCTTCCGGATTTCCAAAACATTTTGGCGGAACTGTAAGACCTGGCTGTTTGCCCAGGCCTTTGGGAGGGAGGGTGGGGAGGGAGGATTTTAGTCCCCTACCCATTTATTTTACCTGTCTAGCCCTGTTTTATATTTAATATTTAATATTTGATTGTTTTAAATGAATTTTATTGTATTGTATTGTTTTATTGTTGGAAGCCGCTCCGAGCTGCATTGCAGGAGGGGCGGGGTATAAATTTGGAAAATAAATAAATAAATAAAATAAATTATTATTATTATTATTATTATTATTATTATTATTATAATACCAAAATGCTACAAATTTTCCCAAAATGTCCCCACATTGTGATGGCCAATATGTACATTTGGTTTAATTTAAACCATTGTTTATCCCCATTCTTATTGTGCAGTTCTCCATAGTCTCTAGCAGATGGCGACAGAGAGCATTCCCCATCTTAAAGGTGTTGCTGGATAAAGGGAAACACAAATTTGCATGTTAATTTAGGCCAATCATGTTTCTTGACAGTGATATTGTTGTTGTTGTTTTTTATTTTGCTAAGCCGTAAATAAAGTATGTATGTATATTAACTTTGACAATTGGGTGTTTTCAAACATGAGGGTGCCCACTGCCACCACAGACTTACTTGGATGGTGGTGGGCGCCGTCACTTCAGTCAGGATCCAGCCTGGCCATTGAACTAACGTGATGACAGCTGGGGCGGGGAAGGGGTGGGGAGGGGAGACGCAGAAACGTGCATATTAGGAATGGGCGAACGCGGTTCAGAAGTTCGGAGTTTGGACCAAACTCGGTCTCTTCAGTCGACTGAACCGAACTCAAATTTCAAACCAAACTGAACCAAACCGAATTTCCGAACTTTGTTCTGTTAGCCCATCCCGAGTGCATATGCCCAGCCTCCTACCTGTCCTGTGCGCAGCGGCCTCCACCCCCAGCTGACAGGAAGCCACTGCAGCCAATGACAGCTAACATGGCACCTGGAACTGCTGAGACTCCAGACTGGGTTGAAGTAAAGTGGGCTTTCAGATGTGAAAGCCCACTTTACTCCATCTTCGACGGCTGGATCCCGAGAGTGGTGGCAGCGAGCTCAGGTGGAGATTCAGGAATTTCCCTGAGTCATAGTCCAGGATAGCCTCCACCACAGTTGAAATCCAGCCTGGGGAAGCACCTGGTGGACACTTTTCAACATGATGGTGGCCCCGGGTTAAACCGTGCTAAAGCGTGTTAAACTGGGTCACTGTTGTGTTTGAAAACACCCATTTTTGGAAATGTTTGGCAAATTATAAGGACTTTGTCAAATTGGACTTAACCCCAGAGTTGTGGGTGATAGTCCTGACAGAGGCACTCTTCAGAAACAACTTGACTAGATAACTTGTGGGTTACCATATCTGGTGTCAGAATTGGTTGGAGCAAGGCTCAGCTGAGAGCACAAGTTAAGGTCTAAAGGTCTTCACAATGTAATCTACTTGTCAGGATACCTTTGTGGGGGAAAGCTTTGCTTTTCCTTTTTATTGCTATTACTTAGGTCAGAAATTAATATACAACTCCATTTTCATGATTATTTATTTATTTAATAAATAAATTATTAATTATAACTTGCATTTTTGGACACACAACTGAATATCTGACTCATAATGAAACCATTGTGTTTGGGGACTATGCCATGGACTAATCTGTGTCTGAATTTGAGTTATAACGAAGATGCTAAAATTCTCCTTTGTATGCACTTCCTGAAGCAGGGAGTCACATTAGTGATTTGCTGAAAGATCTCAACCCAGAAGAAAGCGCCACCAGTACTTCACTGACTAAGGAATAATTCCACTGTAGTCTAGAGAGAGAAGGTGGCTGCTGGGTTGGTCCCAAATGTAAGAGATTGAAACAAAGTAGTTCATTTCAGGTGATATCTTTTATTGGACCAACTGTAGTTGATGAGATTATGCAAGCTTTTAGGCAGTAGCTTCACAAGTATTCCAGCAGTAGTTCTGGTAGAGCTTTATAAATGAAATTTGAAGGCCATGGGTTCAAGGCTACGTACGTCAGGTTAAGGAACAGTATAAAGGATTTATCACCCAATATTATTGGTTTACAAGCAAACTTACCCATGGAAGTTATCACATCTTCAACCTTCCACAATGTCAAGGTTTGAACCCTTGACCATAGGCCATGGCAAAAGCTGGTGCCCTAATAAATTTGCTACTGAACCCTTGACCAATCAGTCACCTTCTCCCATTTTTACCACCTGAGCTTCAGGAAGTAACCTCTCTTAGAGCACCTCTTCTAGAGACTATTTATTTATTTATTTATTTATTTATGTTTATATACCCAACTTTTCCCCGAATGCTCAGGGTGGTTTACAGTAATAAAACCACACAAAATACAATAGCCACAATCCCAAACCCCTCCGTGTGGAATCCGCACATGATCCACACAGGTCCTGTGTGGATTCTGTACGGCACAATGCATTCCCAAAAGACATATGCATGCACGCAGGTTGCGTGCAGGATCTGTGAGGCATCGGATTGTCTGTGCTAAACATACAGTAATATACCTTTAAAAATCCCCACCGTTACCCCAGAAATACACCCACCTCAACCCCTAACCCCACCTTCCAAAGGCTTGTCAAAAATAAAAGCTTTATACCACCTCTGGAATATGCTCAGGCTCCGGATCTCATGGACCTCTGGAGGAAGGAAGTTCCATAATACTGAGGCTGCAACCAAGAATGCACATAATCCTGTAGTGGAAGGATTAGCTACATCTGTCAGAGAAGCAAGCTAGCAATCATCCCCAATGAAAACGAAAAGCGGTAAAGTTCTCATATCCAGCAATGGTGTGGTGACCAGAATTAGGTAAAAACAGATGCGACAGTGGCCTACTGTGACCTGGGATCCACCAGCACGTCAGTTTTTGCACTGCCAGATGTTGGCCCCAGATTGCCCCAGGGTGAGTACGCAGCCCGCACTTTGTTAACCTCCCTGCCCTACCCAGGGCCTGTGGACAGTGATTTGACTTTCTGGCCATGGATACGTTAGCTTGGTGCCCCTTCCTGACCCAGGGCATGGTGGCTGTTGTTTCCCACACTGGACTGGACCAGAAAGTCACTGCTGCCCACATAACTGTTTTTACCCATTGATTCTATTTCATGTTCTTGACTGACCTGGTGGTCTCGTGAGGAATTCCCTGAATATGTTCCAGGCAGCAACCGCCTGCAAATCTATGTTCGCTGGCTTTCTCCCAGGTTTTAGTGGACAAACAAAACCCTTCTCCCCATGTTAGGTGACTGGAATAATGACAGGTTTTATGTATAGTGATGTACCGAGGGCATTAGCCCAACTCCACATTGTCACTGTTTTGAACAATTCTTAACACTCCTCTTACCTTTCATGGTCAAGTATTTACACTTTGCTCAGATAGGGGTAGTGGGTAAATACCCTCTCTAAAAGGAGTGCTACTAGAATGCAGCAAAACGTTTCCAAATTTCAAAAAAAGAAACAATCAGCAGAGCTTTGTCCTACCATCTCAAATGAACCCCTGGTGCTCAGTAGTCAATTAGTCTCAGAGGGAATTAATGTGATCAGCAAGGGCAGGAAAACAAGGCTAAATGTTATATATAAACCACACTCACTGGAAAAGGGACAGATATTTGTCTTCTCACAAGGAGAAATCATTCCAAAGAGTAGTCTATAAAACTTACGGGTTTTTTTATTTTCCTGAAAGATGAGTTCTGGATAATGGACCACCATGGAGAACCAAACCATGGTGGTAGAGTTCATCGTCCAGGGCTTCACTGATATCCGGTGGCTACAGATTCTACTCTTCTTTGTCTTTCTCATCATCTATTTGTTGACCCTGTTAGGGAACTTGATTATCATCTCCATCACCTTTCTGGATCACCGTCTCCAAACCCCCATGTATTTCTTCCTCCGAAACTTCTCCCTCTTGGAAATAGGCTTCACCACCTGTTCCCTACCAAAGGTTTTATTCAACCTGGCAAAGGGCCGAAAGACAATTTCTGTCACTGGTTGTTTCACACAAGCCTTTTTCTACTTTATTGTGGGCACCACAGAATTCTTCCTGCTAGCAACAATGTCCTTTGATAGGTATTTAGCCATCTGCAATCCTCTGCGTTATACCTCCATCATGAACAGTCAATTCTGTTCCAGGCTAGTTCTGGGTTCTTGGATGTTGAGCTTCCTATATCTTATAGTCCCACTTATTCTATTATTCAAGTTACCATTCTGTGGTCCGAACGTCATTGACCACTTTTTCTGTGATAATCTCCCACTGGTTAAGCTGGCCTGTGCAGACACCCAAAGGTTAGAATTTCTAGATTTTCTCTTGGCTACTTGTAGCGTACTGAGCACGTTGGCTGTCACTGTAGTTTCCTACATCAAGATCATCTCCACCGTGATGCGCATTCCTTCTGCTACAGGGAGGCAAAGAGCTTTCTCCACCTGCATCTCTCACATCACTGTGGTCTCCATCACCTATGGCAGCTGCATCTTCATGTATCTTAATCTGAAGCAGAACAGAGGGATGGACTTTAGCAAGGTAGTGGCTGTTCTCAATAATGTAGTGTCCACTCTTCTTAACCCGTTCATCTACTGCCTGAGGAACAAACAAGTTAAAGAGGCTTTGAGGAATGTAGTTGGTTGGAAAGTGGTGATTTCCAGGAATCTATTAAATTAATAGTGGGAAGTGGGAATAGAGGTCCAGGGTTGAAATAATATGATGAGACAGTGGTGGAACTGTTTTGAAAAGAAACTGAATTGCTCTCAATTCAGACTTTGTTCCAAATGAAAAAAAAAACTCTGCACATCTGTCTGTCCCACACAGATATTGGTAACCATTGGAATTATGCTTACCAAAATGATATTGATTGGTTACTGACTGATAGTTGTTTATTAACTGATAATTTAACCAAGTTATTGCATTAGCGTATTACTGATTGTCGACGCACCCGAAAAATGAGACACAGATGCATTAGTTGGGTTATAAAACTAGTGGCCGCACTCTTTATTCAGATTTATCCAATTCAAGGTCGGTGGGTAATTGCACAAGCAATTTGGGTCCAGTATGCTAATCAACTATTATAACTTTTTAACTGTGGGATAGTCCTGGATGTGCCTTCCAGTGACAATCCCTTTAACGCCAAACTTCCCCTCTTTCGACAGTAACAGGGTTTTTGGCCAAAAGGGGGCAATGTTCACTGTGGGCTTCAGTAAGGAGAAAGTGCCCTCAGGGTGTGAAGACAGTGCATGTCCCTCCTCCCCTGTTAGGTCACTACTCCCAGGGAGCATGACCCCTGTGCATGCCGTGCCCTGCATTACACAAGGTATCACGTCCCCATCTCTTAAGGAGATGACTCGTATTATTATATCTCCTTCCTATTTAACATACTTTAGCATACTGGACCCCTGCCACACAGGGGCATTCCTTCCCAAAACGCCCCGACACCCACCAACTACCTACCCAATAAGGCTTCTAAATGTCCTGCCAAGGCCGCAAGATACATCTCATTTCCTAATGGAGACAGGTGCACTCCATCCTGCTGGTACAATTCTGGCCTTGAGTGAACTGTCCCCGTATGCCCCTAACTGGAACCTCCCAATGCTTCTATAAACTTAACTACTTCTCTACCATGTTGGAGCCCCTGCAGACAAAATTTTTGACGAAAATATTTGGGGCTCCAACGGGTGTATCTTCAGGGTTGGTGAGATTAGAAACAGGCTCTTTTTCCCTAGAATCCCAGTTGAAGAGAAGTTTACTATGTTATGCCTTAAAATTAAATGTAATTCCTGAAGACTCAAGATTTCAGAAGTGTTGGAAGACTGAAAATGAATCTAAACATTTTGTTTGGGAAACTTTTGTCAAAAACCAATTAAATATTCTGGGACTGTCGCTTCCCTTTCTGGCTCAATTTCCATTTAAGGCTGGTGCCAAGATGTTAAAGGAAAGGATCTGTGATGTCGAACTACAGCTGGGGAGAAGTCAAGCTATATTAGTCCGTATATCTTCACTGTACAGTTATATTCTCCCTCAAAAAGATGGAAGTTTTTACCTGCAGGAAATATTGGATTACCAAGGTAAAGGTAAAAAATAAACATTTATTTGCGTGGTCAAAGCCATAGCATATACATACAAAAACATACAACACACACACACATAACCTTTATCACATGTAACTAAGGTAATTTCGAAATCATAAAATGTTATAAAATTGGACCCTCCTTGCCTCCTTAGGGCTCTTGGTTCCCAATAAATAAAATCAAATTCTATCAACGCCTCCAAGCCCTAGCATGTACTATTACCGCTCATCCGTCCCATCACTTTCTAAAATTAATGATCCATTATCCAACTTGCTACAACCCCGTATTGGGAATTTCTCATCAACACCTCACCTTCTATACCCTCCTGCTATTTACATTTACGTACCATGTCAATATCCATTTTCAATCAGATACTTCACCCTCCTCCAATGCCCTAGACTGCATAAATCATGATCTTATATTGATAGCTTTTATCAAATATTTAGCTGCAACAGGGATAAATTCCTTAGTATTTATTGCATACCACATTAAAGTTTGCGCGGTTCTTACTGGGAGCTTTTCCAACAATACATTGAAATATTTCCTCCTGATTTCCTTATACATTTGGCATTCAAAAAGAACATGTTGGACCGTCTCAACATTTTCTTGATCAAATGGGCATAACCTATCATAAAAACCCATTCCCTGAGTCCTCCCCTGTAGAACTCTAGTAGGAAGTGCATTTAATCTAGCTTGGATTACCAATATAGAAGAGCCTTTACAGCCTTTCAGTTTCAGACATTTGAATCAGCAGTGACTTTGAGGAGATATGTAGGCAAACCCTACGATCAAAGGAAATGTTTATGTGGGGAGGATAAGGTAGAGGATCTGCTTCATTATTTTCTTGCCTGCCCTTTGTAAAATGTTCCCAGACAAGAGATTCAAAGAGAAATAGGTTTCCACGCATATTTCTCCCCAGATGAACTATTGATCTATTGCTTGTCAGATAGAACCACTCTGACTTCAAGGTCGGTTGCTAAGTTAGTTTTTTAGGGCCTCTATGGGTGAAAACAGACATGACGCTAACCACCCTTTAACCACCCTTGGTGGTCATTTATGCATGTTTCAGGGCTGCATAGGGCACCAATACAGCCCTGCAACATGCATAAATAACCACCAAGGGTGGTTAAACAGTGGTTAGCATCATGTCTGTTTTCACCCTATCTTGAGGAAGAAATTTCCCCAAATTTACAAACCAGACAGCCTTGAAGGCCACTTATGGACAACAGGGTCAAATTATTTGGTATAGGATTGAGCTATATTACAGAAGTATAAATGAACTGTGGAATGTAGAAATTTAGTCAAGTTATCACAGTTGTAGAATTTTATTTATCTCATCATGTAATATGCGTGCATCTTTGTATTTTAATTTATGACATGATTTTGTTAGGGCAATAGCCAAACAAATAAACTAATTGAATTGAAAAAAACAACAAAAACCGACTTCTCTATTAACATTCTTCCTGGTTTTATCAACTTTGCCCGGGTTATCAGCCTTATCCCATTTAATTCTTGGTAACCAATTTGTCCATACTAAATGGACACCTTCAAACCACTGTTTGATGGTGCATAAATCTTTTTTTAATTTGGATTACTAAATTAACTCCTTTACATTTTGGGAGGTTGGTTTCCTCCAAATGGATAACATTCCCCTCAGCATTGGGAGTAGCTGACTGCAACGCATACCACTCCTGCCCATCCATTTGAGGTAAACCAATTCATCCAGGCCCAAATGTTTTCCCCCGGGATTTCTTGCAGCATCTGAGCCTGCCCATCACACCAGACTGTGCCCGACAATCCATACATTTTGTCGTAACCGTGAGCTGTGCCCCCTGGTGAAGACAGAAACAAATGTATTATTATTAATTTTTTTTAGTAGTGGTACGGCCTAATATATTTCTTATACGCAGAAGACCTCCATCTTCCCACTGCTTTAATGGCTTCCTCTGGCAGCCCAGCTGTTACTGCAGCAGTGGCTGCCCCTATTATTATTATTATTATTATTATTATTATTATTATTATTATTATTATTATTATTATAAACATTTATATAGCACCAGCCATGTGACCTGGTGCTGTACAGAACATAGAAGTAGGCCTGTCCCTGCCTGTGGCTTACAATCTAAAAGACAAGGAGGGGGAGACAGGGAGGGGGGACAGTGGGAGAGACAGGGGAGAAGACAAACAAACATTCAGGTGGATGCGAAGTCTCAGGTGCGTGTGCTTGGCTTGGTTACAATCAGGTTGGTTGCAGCAGTCTGCAGAGGAGGGCAGACAGTA
>QEPC01010493.1:53833-68637 GCA_003113815.1 Sphenodon punctatus
CACCCCCCCCAGGGATCGGGTCATACTTACCGGCGGCTGCGGGGACGCCGCGGCCGCTGGTGCTGGGGGGTGGTCTCGCCTCTGGGTCTTTTTTTAAACAAAAATCCAGGCTGGGCAGGGTGGGTGGGGGGTGTCCCCCCTTCCACCCGCGCAGCCTGGACTCGGGGAGGTTTTTTTTAAAAAAAACTTTTTTGCTGGGGCTTTAAGTTTTTTTAAATTGCAGGCATTTTTAAATGGCTGTGGAAAGGGAGAGATTAATGACATGTAGAAGTGGGGGGTGGGCGACAGTGGAAGCAATAGAGGTCAGGAGGCGGGAGGGGATTGGGTCAATGGGGCAGGTGGAGGGGTTGGATGAAGAGAGCAGAGCGGAGATTTCCTCGAGAGAGGCAGGAGGGAAGGATGTGAGGAGAGAGGGGGGGAGGGGGAGGGGGTGGTATGGGAGTGGGAGGAGGAGGTGGGTGGGAGACAATGTCCCGACAGATCTTGTCAATCTTTGAGGTGAAGAATGATGCAAGATCCTGAATGAATGCAATCCAAATTCACCTGGGGGGAACCCCATCTTTTTTAACGAGACCCTCAGCACTTCCAGGCACTGTGAAGTTGTGACTGGTGCCCCGTTCCTATGTATGAACAGTGCCCCAGTTATGCCCGGGAAAATACTCAAGTAACGCTTAATCTGCTCTACAGGGCATATTGCCACAGGGCCCCCTCGAAACAACTTCACCATAGCACCCCTACTCCTCTGATCAGTCTTGGAGCATCTTAACCGAATCCACACTTTATCCGACGAGAGTTCCATATCCTGTATTGCCAACGCTCTGTTAGTGTCGTCCCTGCAAGACTTTCACACCACCTCCCGGCTCCGAAATCCTCCAAAGTACATTACCACATATGTTGTTGTAAATACCTGTGCCTCATAAGTGTTATAACATGTTTCTTTCAGAACTTCAACTAGCCCTTCTAGTATTGGAGTTGTCATTGGTGCCCGGACGCGTGCGTGTGTATTGCAGGTTCGAGCCTACGACTCTAACATGTGCCTTAAGAAAAACCCTCTGTCTGGCGGGGGGAAACCCTTTAGTTTACTAATGAACGATAGTGCTGCTATTTTATCCACTATCGTGCCCACTGCCAATCCGGACCTACGGAGGTAAATTGCAAATTGAAGTACTTAGGGCTCGCTCGTTCCGTCTGGATTAGTCTGGATTCCATCTGGATTAGTTTTGGATTAGCATATCTAACCAAACCAATGTGCACCCCCGTCATAAGAAAAAACAGTCTGTTGTCCAAGCTTAATTTCCAAAGTTGTAGTCAGCCAACATGTTTAATTAAAAACCTTCATAGTCCTCTTAAACAGCTGGCTTGGCCCTGAGAATGATAAATTAAATAACCAAAAATAAATATGAACAAGAGGAGTATGTATCTTTGAGTCCCATGGCTATAAAAATAAATTAAAAATGTTCAAACTGAACTGTAATGCAAAAGGTTTCTTGCCTATAAATAAAACATGGAAGGATATTCTGACAGACATTGGATTCCAGAAGGCTGCTTAAAAATACTGAAATCATGAAACCCTGAAAAAATATTGAAGTGGTGTAACTATGAAAAAACACAAACTTCTGAACATTGTTCAGCACAGTTATAGAGTCCAAAGCCTGAATAGTTAAAAGTAGTATGGTATCCTGATATGCAAAGAGTATATACTAATAAGGCAAGCAAAACTTAAGAACCTTACAACATGTGTTTGAGTATCACATGGTCACGGCTACTGACGATGATGCTTTGATAGGTCAGTCGAGAATTTTTCTCGAGATATTATTTACTGTTACCATTTACCACTTACTGCATTCCTCTCAGTAATGCACGTGAAAAATGCCACCATGGCTGTCAAGCATGTGCATTACCAGGATAAACGCAGTTCACGGTAAATGGTAACAGTAAATGGTAACAATAAACAGTTATAACAGTAAACAGTATATCAAGAAAAAGTCTTTACCGAGAAAGTGTCGAGAACCAGGGTTTTCTTAATTGATTCTTGCAAAAAATGAACTGAGAATTGGGATTCTTTGTGCGAATCAGGAAAAAATTGAGATCGAGATTCAGCCCTAGAATCCGGGTAACGGATCGAGTACCTAATGGTAACACATCAAGTAACTAATGCTACTGCTCTGGCCGCTGTTTCCGCTGCTCCTCCTAGCCCAGCCCGCTGCTCAGTTGAGCCATGTGGTGCGCCACAATCCCCATAGCATGGGTGCGCAAGAGGTTGGAGGAGCCTTGGGAGGGCCGTGGGAAGCTCCTGCCCCCGCAAGCCCTCTGGGTTGTCTGACCTGCTGGCTGAGCCACTGGTCCCACTGCTCCTCCAGTCCTGTACACAACCCTGCTATGGGGACTGTGGCAGCTGAGCAGCAGATTGGACTGTGAGGGGCAGCGGGAGTCAGAATAGCAGCAGGAGGGGTGAGTAAGCAGGAGTTTGTGGGGGCAGGAGCTTCCTGGGGCATCCTGGAAAGACCCACATTTTCTGGCATCTCGACACCCAATAGGGGCCAGATAAACCTGTTGGGTGCTCATTGGGGGTGCCCAAGAATGTGGGTATTACCCACAGGTAGCAAATGCGCTACCTGCTGCACCCCTAAACCCAGCTCAAAAGCCATACTAGTAGTGATTCTGGACCAGTGGAGAGAACCAATACACATGACCTAACTCTCTAACCAGCATGACTGAGTGAAAAAATTATGATAAATTCCACTGCGTAATATATTATTTGATGCCTTGAGAAATTCCATTAAAATATCCTCTGTAAACCTTCAAAATTGTCTTTTCTTTTCAGGAAAGAACCACAGATAAACCTTTGCTTTATCATACAGCATTCTCCATAGCTTCACAATGCGTCACATTCTTGAGTCCTTAGAACACCTCACGATCCGGCCAACAGCCTGTTTCAGAGCTTCTTTTACCTGCTTGTTCCTCAGACTGTAAATAAAGGGATCAAGCAAAGGAGGCAAAATGGTGTTGAAAATGGCTGCCATCTTGTTGAAATCCAGCCCAATGCTCCGTGTAGGTTTAAGATAAAGGAAAATGCAGGTCCCATAGGTGATTGAAACCATGATGATATGGGAGGCACAAGTAGAGAATGCCTTCTGCTTTCCTGTGGCAGATGGGATGCGGGATACAGTGGAGATTATATTGACGTAAGACACAACAGTGATGGACAAAGTTCCCAGTAGAGTGAAGATGGCTGTAAAGAAATCCATGAGTTCTAAGTGTTGTGTGTTAGCACAAGAAAGCTTTATCAAAGCTGTGCTATCACAGAAAAAATGGTTGATGACATTAGAACCACAGAAGGGTAACTGGAACAAAAGAACTGATGGCCAAAGAATAATCAGGAATCCACAAATCCATGACCCAGTCACCAAATGGATGCAGACCCTTCTATTCATGATGATAGGATAACGGAGCGGGTGGCAGATGGCAACGTAACGATCAACGGACATCACAGTCAGGAGGAAAAACCCAGAGGTACCCACCGCAAAATAGAGAAAGCATTGGGTAAAGCAAGCCATAAGAGATATTGTTCCTTTCCCTGTCAGGAATTTAGATAGCATCTTGGGAATGATAATAGAGCTATAACCAATCTCCATTAAGGAGAGGTTCCTGAGGAAGAAATACATGGGGATCTGGAGACGTTGATCTATCAGGGTGATTGTGATGATGACAAGGTTTCCCATTAGAGTCAAGAGGTATAGGCTGAGGATGATCACAAAGAGGGAGATCTCCACCAAGCGAATTTCCGTGAAACCCAAGAGGACGAATTCTGTCACCAGAGTCTTGTTCTTCATGTGGCTGCTCATTGATGACTAAATCAGGGAACAAGGAGGGGTAAAAGATTGTGTGGGTGAAGTTACACAGTCACCTTTATGTGAAAACACCACAGAATTTTTATGTTGATTGGAGTGAAGGGAGTTTCAGAGAATAAATTCAAAATCCTTAAGATGGTAATAAAAACACTCCGAATTACTCACATCCATTGATTGTGGGAACAATACGGTGGTTTAATGTGCTAATGGATTGTTGGTCCAGACTCCAGAACACCTGACTGTGAGACAATAGGCCAGAAGTGGGGAATATTTCCCGTTCATCATGATCCACTTTGAAAATTAGTTCAAACTCCCAGTGCTGCATGGAAATTGGAGGAAGATATGCTTAAGAGGTGAGCTCAGGAAAAGGAAGTCCAGATCATATATCCATGCCCTGGATCTGTTCCCTATTTTCTGTTTTGGGCTCATCTTTATTCCCCTAAAGTGAGCTCAGTCTTTCAGTAGTTGGGGAGAGAAAGGATCCTGTGTTCACTGTATTTCCCTCCCTTAGCTACAATGGGGGAAATACAGTGGACACAGGTCCCTGGAAATAGGTACCAGATCCAGGGACAGTAAAGGGTCCAAATAAAAAGTTGGTATAGGCCCCATTTGGCCCCTACTCCTTAGGTTCCTCAACCCTGGCAAAAGCTAATGTTCTGATAACACCTAATGTTCACCCTACATAAGCAATGAAGTCTGTGGTAATTTAGACAGATCTTGATCGTTTTTGCCAGACCAGAACAGGAACTGAAGAAAATATCTGTACTGAAATTCCAATTTGATGAAATTAGGCAGAAGGGGAAACACAAACTTCCACAATTATGGAACTCCCTCTCCTTGGTGGTTCATCTGAGCTCATTTTCTGGAAGTGATATAAGACCTTTTTGTTTGGCTGGTGTTTGGCAGGCAAGGATAGGGTTGGGTGGGATGAGGGGGCTAGGGAAAGGGTTGGGGGGGTGTCCTAAGAGAATTGTTAAAATATTTTTTTAAATGTGTTTTTATATGTTGTATGTTGTCAGCTGCACTAAATAAGATATATTCAAGTATAAATCTGAACACATAAAACAAATAAACCTTATTTTTTTATAAAAAATAAAAAATAAACCTTAATCTTTATTTATTCATGTATAAATCTGAATAAATAAAATAACTAAAATAAAATTGATTTTTGGGCCAAGGTTTTGTTATTAGATTTTATGTAACATAAGATGTAAGTATTGATTGGGCGGTATGTTGATTGGATGGTATCTATCCAAAATCAGATCAACTGAATTTACCAGAGACAAAGAGTATTTTCAAACACAACGCTACCATAGGTGGCCACGCTTTACTCAAGTGTGGCCACCCATGGTGGGGTCACATCTGCTCCCACCCGCTAGACGTTTGCTGTGGGCGGGAGCAGATTACATCCTGGACAGGGGCAGGAATAACTATGTGGTTTGTGCTGGGCTTCCTGCCACCGCACATCACAGAGTTAGCCCTGCCAGGGTCTGGGGTAGCCTGGACTGTGGTAGAGCAGACCCTCACGTTGGATGGCCTGCTCCACCTAACTATGCATGTCAGGGATGCGGGACGGGTTGCGCTGACCAGGGCAAGGGGCAGGGACGTGCAAAACACATCCACATGTCCCCCCGCCCTCTCCCTGCCCCCTCCCCAGTTTTGTTCGGTGGTCAGGCCTGATCCTGCCCGTGGTGCGCGCTCTCACCACAGGCAGGATCACTGTCACGGCTAAAAATACACGAAGTAGTCAAAATACTGAAGATGATAAAACCAAGGTTGAACTTTCAAACTAATCAATGTAAAATACAAAGCAACATTGAACTAACCAATGAAGTATGACGAATCCTGCGTTGGTGTAGGGGTTCATATTACATGACCCTTGAGGTTCCTTCCAGCTGTAGGACTCAATGCTCAACTAACTGTAAGTCATATTAAATGGAATTCAACTACAGGATGCCAAAGTTCCTAGTCGGTATCAACTGTCAATTTTAATTTGAGCATCTGTTGAAGGAAGCACATTCCCAAATTTAATCACAAATGCAAAAGATCCATATTCATAAAAGTTCATCCCAGAACTCAGACGTAGCTTATGTGGCCCATTCAATCCATTCAACTTCCCCCACTTCTGTTAATTAGCTGTTCTCAGGAGGGGCGGGGTATAAATCTAGAAATAAATAAAATAAATAAATAAATAAAATTAAAACCACAAGATACAATAGTAACCACTCACTTGTGATGAGGGTCTAAATACTGACCCCTAATAACAGCTACTTTTCCGTTATCCTCTCCCTTCACATGAGAGCTACTGGGAGGACCATTGCAGGATCACTGTGCGGAACAGGGAACTGACTGTGGGTTATTTCAGTTGTTACGGCAGGCTCTATTCACCACGGGCTGTGGGGTGGTTCGGACCACGGCCTGGGGTGAAGGGGCGCGCCAACAGATGTGTACCACTTCTCCCCGGGCCGCGGCGACCAGTGAACCACGGCCCATGGTGAATGGGGCCCAACGTAACGTCTGTTGGTGAACCACGGATTGCGGAGGGGGTGGGGCCGCGCAGCGTGCTGCCGCACAGCCCCGCCCCCTGCATTTCACAACAGCCCTTCCCCCGCCGGACGGGCAGCGAGAGCGGCCAATCTGGCCTCACTTGCCACCGCGGTCGGGGGGGGAATGGATTCCACCACCGGCAGGGGTAAGTGAACAGACATTACGATTCACTCACCCCTGCCATGGTGGCCATTCACCACACTTCTGGTCCCGCTCGCATCCTCAGGTCCAGAAGTGTGGTGAATGCAAACGCGGCCCATGTTTGACTGCGGTGAACATCTGGCGATGAGTCAGACGTGCACCACAGTCAAACGCGGGCAGCGTTTGAGTGTGGTTCAGGCGTGGTGAATCTTGGATTTGTCACGTCTGAAATCACCCTGTATCTGTTGTTGAAGTTCAAACAGGACTTCACAAAAGCAATGTGGAACTGCTACCTCATCACCAAGCAGCAGAAGCAGAAGAAGCATCCCCATTCCTTGCCCACTACTCAGTGCTTTCCAGAATCAGGGGGAATATCAGTTATAATGACAGAGAGGAGAAGACAAGAGGCTTTCCCAATCTACTCTTCGCCAACACTTTAACCTCGCCAAAGACACTTTAATGTCTGTTGATTGCATTTTATGTTTTTGTAAGCCATCCTGAGCCTTCGGGAAAGGCTGGTGTAAAAATGTAAAAAACGAAACAAACTCTTCAGGTACCACCATTGCCTCCAGAGCACTCTGTGCTCCCGCTTCAGTTTCTACCACCATAGAATTCCTGGTGGCAGCAGATGAGTTGGAATTGGAGAGCGGACTAGAAGGAGCCCCCGAACTGGTCCACACCCCAACGCCACTTCAGCACCTGACCCCATTATCAGAGGGAGCAGGGGTGGCATCAAAAATTACAATTTGGCAGGGTATCTGGGTACCCGGATAGGTACCATTCAGTAGCTGGGTAGACCATCGAGTACTCAAAAATGTTATCATTACCAGTGGGTACTGAATTAATTACCCAATTAATCTCTGTTCCCCTTACACCGCTTCTTCTTCTTCTTCCCTCCAACATAAACATAACGGCCATGATCCCTTGCTCCACAGCCCTGTGTGGAACCGCGTGAATGCAGCATGGATCCCCATACAGGCATGCTGTGCCCCTCAGAAACCACGCGAATGTGCACACATGCACGGCTCCACAAGAGATCCTCGGTGCACGGGATCACTGTCAATATATGGGGGTGGCAATAAACTGTTATGTCTAAGAATTAAAGAAAAACTGCCATGTGATCAGGATTGTCTGTGTTGGCAACCCAATCACAAGCTGCCGTGCCATCTAAAGTCACCCAGAATTAGTCCGTCTAAGTTCTCATCCATGAGATCGCCAACTGCAAACACTCTAGGAAAGGGAACTACTTACAGTTAATTCCAAGGCTTGAAGAAACTCATTGACTGGCAGAGAAACAATGGTTTCCTCTGATGAAAATAGTAAATCTAGAATTAGAGTTGCTGTTCAGTTTGAGCTTATCTCCTTTGTCTTCTTGTGAGCCTCTCCAAAGTATGTAAACTCAAAACTAAATGCCGATTAGCTAAACATTTTCCTTAAGATTCTCACTACATACATCAATGATTATCATTTTAATTTTAAAAATAAAATAAAAATGTTATGGCCGGAAGAGTCCATTCTAAATATCTTTTCAGAGAAGGTAGGTAGTTTCACTCAAGGATTCCTGCATCAAGCTCATGAATTCTGGTGGTGATGGATCATGTCATTTAGAAAGAGATCCAGTTTTCATTGAGGGTGCGTTTCTTCACCATTCATGTCAATGAGAGCTGAGTCATTGAATATAATAGATGAAGGTTTGCGTTCAGAGTTGTATTGAGATCTGGCTTTTAGAAATGACCTTCTATCCCTAAAATCCTGCCACTTAAATTATACAATTTGATGGCTGCATTGACAGATTCCTTAAAGTTAAAGATCAAAAGAATAAAAGAATGCAGCCGCTCAAATAAGAAGTTATAATACAGTTGTCCAAATGAATTATTTATGCATCATGAAATTCACATGAAGCTACGGAAATTCAGAAATTAAATTATAGGTACTTGTGGTGTCCTGATAGAAATTACAGAATCCATGTCTGGACAGAATTTGACATGATCGTTCCTACTGCAAAATATTGTCTGCTCTTTTAGAGTCTCATTTATAGCATCTGGGTTTAGCTTTGTGTTCCAGATGGTAGCATGGGTCTCCTGGGACCAAATGATTATAATGAGTATAAAAGATCCATTGGGGAGAAAGTTTTTCTTGCCTCCTGAATATATCTCTGGGGGTGGGTAGGGGGGAGCTAGGATTGCTGACATTTGCTGGTATTTCTGAAGGAAATTAATGGACTTCACACTTGTTTTGAAGATAAAAGACCTTTCCCATAAGCCTGAAATGAGCAATCATAGTGAATTATGTTTCTGTCAGTAACAGGTCAATCACCTTCATTTGTCCGATGGGGGAACTTACCGGCTTTTTGCTATTTTTCACTATTTTTGTGCGATTTATGGTACTTCGACTTGCTCGCCCATGCCGCCTCACCTAGCCTTGCCTTTCTGCTTGCCGTAAGTTGAGAATTGTGCTGAAATTTCCGCCTGCCTTAAATTGTGCAAATTTACAGCACTTAAAAGAGCTGTAATTTGACAGAAAATACTTGAAATTGACAACAACCAAAAGAAAGAAATTAACAAAATGGACTATGGGTGTTTTCACCTGAGACACCCCCACGCATGGACACTCACCATCCACGTGGAGGATGTTTTACTTATATAGGGTGCATTAGGGTGCGTGATCCCGTGACCCACGTACCGCCCACACCATCCACGCATGGGGAGCTCCAGAAAAATCCAAAGTGCCCCGTGCATGGACAGGGTCAGTGGTGCATTGATGAAGTAGCCATGCATGGTGCTACTTGTGTGAAGAGCCCCACCCACACAACCGCCCACGCACCTGGCCTCTGCAAGAACCACGGACCCCTACCTCACCTGTTTCATGTAAAAACACCCTATATCACACTGGGTGATACCAATGGTTCATCTATCCCATCATCCTGTATCCATTCCCTCCACTGACTCCCTGTCCTCCTTCACATTAAACACAAGGACTTAATTTTTAGTTTCAAGTCTTTTCATGGTCATACCCCCTCTTAACCTGTTACCCCGCTACGTTCCCACTCCGGAATTTTGTTTTCCCTCTTGCACCACTGGCACCTGCCCGAGTCTCCTGCTCCCAAATCATCTTCAACCTTTCTCCCATACTACCCTCTATGCCTGGAACTTCTACCCTGAACACATTTGTTCTGCTCCCTATCACCCAGTAATTGGGATGGACCCCCATATTGGGATGGACCCCCATAACACAATAGTGATTGCCAAAGTGCTCAGCAGAGTAAAGATGGCCACAAAGAAATCCATGAGTTCTACGAGGTGTGTTAGTGCAGAAACATTTAATCAAAGGGGAGCTATCACGCACATACACACACATACACAAAATGGTTGATGATATTGGGACCACAAAAAGGTAACTAGAGTACCATAATAGTTTGGAGAGTAATAATCAGGCATCCCTAAATCCATGGACAAGCCACCAAGGTAATTCAGACTAGGGTTCAAATGAGTACATGCAAAAGGAGGTATACCTGTCAAATTTGCAGTACCTGAATTGAACCAAATATGTTTGGGTGTATTTTTGGTGCCAGAACTGTTTTTTGATCAGGTAACCGAAATACTGACATCTGATACGCTGAAAAACAAAAAAATCACCCCAATCTGGTAGAAATCTGGGACATTTTCTCCTGAATTTGTCCTGTTTCTTTTGGGGATTTTTAGCATTTCGATTATCGATTGTCAGTGGGTATTTTCAGACGTTACGAGATCACGCTCAACCACAGTGAATCCCCACATGGTGAGCGTGATCTCGTAATGTCTGTTCAGTTTTACGCCAGATGTTCACCCCTGTGAATCACGGGGGGGGGGGAGGAATGAGTTTGACCATGCTTCCGTCCCTCCTTCCCAGAGGAGGAACGGAAGCGTGGTCAAATTGATTCACCCCCGTGATTCACGGGGGTGACCACCCGGCGTAACACTGAACAGACGTGACGTTGACATGCTCAACCACGGGGAATTCCCTGTGGTTGACTGTGTAAATGTCACATCTAGCTGTTGACCACAGCCCAGAATTAGCGGCCGTGCTCGCCGCCGATTCCGGGCTGTGGTCAATTTCCTGGAGGCGGGCAGGCGCAGTGGCCATATTGGCTACAATGCCCACCCATCTCTGGGAGGGCGGGCTTCTGGGAGACCGTGGGGGGCGGGGCTGTGCGGCCACATGTTGGGCCATGCAACCCCGCCCCGTCCTGCCCCCCACAGATTCCCCACCAGGATAGACCAAAACATCTGTTAGCCGTTACATGTTGGCCCCAGCAGGGAATCAGTAGGGTGTTTCCGTGATGGGGTGAATTGAGCCCCGTCACATCTGAAAATACCCAGTATCTCAGTATTTGGGGTAACCAAACAGTATTTGGGTATCAATTTGGGAACCCGAAATGGTAACCCCAAGTTTGGGCATTTCTCAACCTAGTACCCATTACAGCTCTAATACAGGCTCTTTTGTTCATAATGGTGGGATAGCAGAGTGGGTGGCAGATGGCAACATAACAATTAATGGACATCACGGCTAGGGGAAAAAACTCAGTGGTGCCCATAGCAAAGGAGAGGAAGAACTGGGTGAAGCAAACAATCCAGGATTTTGCCTTTCTCTGAATCAAAATTTTGGATAGCATCTTGGTGGAGATGATAGAAGTGAAACTAATTTCCAAGAAAGAAAAGTTCATGAGGAAGAAATACATATGATTCTGGAGACATAGGCCCAGTAATGTAACTATTAAGGCTAAAGCTCAATCTCAAGTTTTTCTTGGTTATTTTCAAGAATCATGGTTCTTGGCTTGTTTCAAGCAAGAAATGATAACTGAGAAAAATGCTGATTCTCAACATTTCTTGGTGGAGAACTTCTTGAAATACCATTTACTGTTTCCTGAAATTGACTGTTTACTGTATATTGATGAACTGTGAACCACTTACTTAACCTGTATCATATTCATCCCATTAATACGCATGCATAAAGTGGCATTTTGCATTTTGTGCAGGTGCATTACTGCTATAAACGTGATAACTAGTAAAAGGTACATGGTAAATTGGCATACGGTAAATGGTAAACTGTGGTAAACAATAAATGGTATTTTGTCAACTGTCTTAAACAATAAATGGTATTTTGAGAAAAAAATTCTTGACAAAAATCTCAGTCTGTTTTCAAGACTGTACCGAGGTCTCAGTGACAATTCTTGATTCTTGTGATATTTTTGTGAGAAAAAACCTGCTCATTTCAGTCCTATAATGATGATGAGGTTTCTTATTAGGTTTGAGAGATAGGTGTTGCGGAGCCCCCTGAAGTAGGGATGTGCAAACGCGATTCGGAAGTTCGGAGTTCGGCCCAGACTTGCCCTGTTCAGATGACCGAACCGAACTTTCGAACCGAATGCTTGAACTTCCAAACAATTCAGAAAAGTTCAGATGAGTTCGGGGGTGGAAATAACGTGACTTTGGGTGGGAACAACATGACTGGAAGGGGGAGGCAGCTGAGGAGCAGACTGCCTGGCACCAGGGGTGGACAACAGGGGTGGTTTCAGGGCCAAATAGTACCGATACAGAAAAAAAAAATCGGTTTCGGTACCAATAGCACTTTTTTTAATGTTCTGCCGAGTTCGGCCAAAGCACACTCTGCCGAACCGAACCGCCGAACCCGAACCCGGGTTTCGAAATGAACGAACAAACTTCCAATCGACGTTCTGTTCGCCCATCCCTACCCTGAAGAGCAAAATCTGAAGCCAGTGAATATCTGTGAGACCCAGAAGGATGCACTCCATCACTGCAGTCCCATCCTTTGATTGACCACTCATTGATATCTAATTCAGGGAGGGAAATTAAAGATTCAGAGATGGGTTAGAATTGAGACAGGAATCACATTTGCTAGCCAGAGACAATAATACCTGAAATTTCAAGTATTCTGTAGGTTGCCCGATTGGTACCTGAGTCAGGGACCTGATTATCTGAAAATCCCGAGAATCATCATTACCAAATTACTGATAAATTGGTACCAGAAGTCAGAAAATCTGTACCTTGGGTAGCCTTTCAGACATCAGTTGGGTACTAATTAATGTTACCATGTTTGTTATTTGTTACCATAATTTCAACGATATATCCATTTTTGTTGAGTTTTGTTTATAATGTGTCTGGGACATGTTCTCCTCATATGTGAACACACTATAAAAATGTTATTGGGAGGGAGCAAATGGAGTTTCAGAGAATACAGACAAAATTCTCATTTAGGTAATATTTCCTGACCACAATTCCAACCACTCAGTATGTCATACATGATCATGCATCAAGGGCTGACGCTTTGCAGACCATAATTAAAAAAAAACTTTAAAGAAGCCAGGAGTGATTAAGATTTAAGCAGTGTAAGTCATAAAGTAGGTGAACTACTACAGTTTTTAACCCTGTTTTAGTGAAATACAGCCAAGCTGCCACTGTGCCATTAACCTCTCTTTTCTATCTATCTATCTATCTATCTATCTATCTATCTATCTATCTATCTATCTATCTATCTATCTATCTATCTATCTTTTACAATATCTTGCTTGATGGTGCAAATTTCTGGCATGGACATGCTCCTGTGTTTGCAAACATTGGAGCATATTTGCAAGATACTGAGGGTGAAAGAGCATCATGTTTTGTGAACGTCTTGGAATTTCCAATTAAGGAAAAGGACAATGAAAATTGAGATACTGTGGAAATGGGTGATTAATCCGGAAAAGATGATTGTAAGAACGTATGACAAAGTTTTCACAATTCCTAAAACTCCCATCTTACGTACCAATAATGTGTTTATTTGTATGAGGGTTTAGGGCAGGAAATAGGGAACATTCACGCCTGCCCTTTCACTAGATTTTGGCTTCGGGATTGCATGAGTTAGCCAAAACACGTGCAGGGTTTGTCCGGTGTGAAAGCCCCCCTGTGCAGCTTTGCCAATGATCACCCAGAAGAGTACATAGCTGGATTTCCAAGCTCTGCACTCTTCAGGGTGATCACCGGCAAAGCCTCATGGGGAGGAGGAGCTTTTGCACTGGACAAACCCTGCACATGTTTTCGGTTCTTGATTTATTTCCAAAGCCAAATTTGCACGGAAGGGCGGGTATGAATTTATTTATTTATTTATTTTATTTATTTATTTGTATCCCCACCCCCTATCATCGAAGGCTCAGCGCAGCTCACAACCACATAAAAACAATACGAGTATAAAACAAACAATTAAAATGCCACAGAACTAAAAACACCCCATTGCCCTCCCCCCAAAGTTATCCCTGCCCATTGAATGCCTGGCCAATTAAAAACCTCTTACACTGTCTCCCAAAGACATTCAAACTAGGGCTCAGGCGAGCCTCCAAGGGAATATGTTCGTAGTGTAGGCAACTGCACAATGTTCAAAAGCAATGTGGTGTGTGGCCAAAGAGTCCAACCTTTATCCACATGTCAGTCAAGAAGAATCAGAGCTGAAACTTGTGTTGAAATTCCAGTTTAATGAGAGAGAATTAAAAAAGAGCAAATGAATTAAAAAAAGAGAACAACTTTACATTTTAATGGTTCAGCAGATTTGCAAAATTTGCAGAACAATTTACTATTTCCCTAATTTAGAATCATAGAAACCATTCCAGACAGATGGAAATCTAGCCTGTTATTGAAATCTCCAGTGACAGAGATCCTAAAACTTCCCAAGGCACCTTGCTCCATTGCTGTACAGCTCTTACTGTTGGAACATTTTTCGTGATATTTAATCAAAGCCTACCTTTCTGTAACTTGAATCCATTATTTCTAGTCTTGCCCTCTGTAGCAATGTACTACAATTCCTTGCCATTTGTTATTTAGTATTCCTGAATTCAGCCTTCAGTTTCATTGGAACATGTCATATACCATATTTCTGTAAGTGTTGATTGGTAGGCATTAGTGCTGAAACTCAGTACTCGGTTTTCCTAAAAAAAAATTATTAAGAACCAAGGTACTCAGTTTGATTTTCCGAATTCCAAAGTTTCAAGGAATGGCCCCCAAAACGTTGGAACTCAGAAAATTCTTGGCCGAGTGGAGGGAATGCTAGACCGATGCTAGACCCCGTCCCTGGTCCCTGCTGGCAAGGGAGAGAATAGGGGCCTTGTGGGGGCTCAGATATGGGATGCCTAAGAGGATAGGGGTCTAGAGGGGTCTGATGCGTAGAGTACTCGCCCTCTGGAGGGGCTCCAACAAAGTATGGTTTCTTCCTGGTCAGGTAAGTTTTTTAAAAAGGGGG
>QEPC01010493.1:108148-128074 GCA_003113815.1 Sphenodon punctatus
GTGGTTCGGATGTTCAGTCATTTGGTTCTAAACCCGAGTTCGGGTTCGATGGTTTGGTTCAGCCGAGTTTGGTTTGGGCAAACTTGGCCGAACATTCAAAAATAGCGAAATCGAAACCGAAATGAAATAGAAACCGAAACCTAATTTTCGGCCCTGGAAAGACGTTTTTCCTGCCTCTGAACTCGTCCGAACACGACCGAACTGTTTGGTCGTTCGAGAGTTCTGCTCGGAAGTTTGGTTCAGACGTCTGAACAGACCGAGTTCGGTCCGAACTCCGAACATCCGAACCCATGTTCACCCATCCCTAAATGATAAGAGGTATGGAACGACTCCACTATGACGAGAGGCTGGATAGCTTGGGGCTCTTCAGCCTGGAGAAGAGATGACTGAGAGGGATATGATAGAAGTTTATAAAATCATGAGTGGAGTGGAAAACGTTAATAGGGAATGGTTATTTACCCTCTCAAATAATACTAGGACTAGAAAACACTCCTTGAAACTAACAGGTAGCAGATTTAAAACAAATAAAATAAAGTATTTTTTTCACTCAACACACAATTAATTTGTGGAATTTGTTGCCAGAAGACATGGTCAAGGCCAGTAGTAACTAGTTTTAAGAAAGGGTTGGAAAGGTTTCTGGAGACTAAGTCCATTAGCAGGTTTGAACCAGGTAGGTTTGGGGAATGTAACCTCTTACTGTTGACAGCTGGGGGTGAAAAGCAGGTAATGAATTACCCTATAGTGACCTGTTCGGTACTTCTTCAAGCAACCGAGATCGGCCACAGTTGGAGACAGGTGCTGGGATTGATGGACCATTGGTCTGACCCAGTATGGCACTTCTTATGTTCAAAAACCACTTCAAATACCAAAAAGAACCTGAACTATTTGGTTTGATTGGGTACTGGAAATTCAGTTGGTATACCCGTTTTGGGAGGATACTCCTTTCAGTTCTATTCATGATTATAGACAACCCTCTCCCCAGAGAGTTTTACATTCTAGGATGGACAATGGAGGGGAGACAAAAGGAAGGGAAAGATAGGGATTCATTCAGTAAACGGTGAGGTTGGTGGTGGACATGCTTAGCTTAGTTACAAGATGTGGGAGTGGATCCTGAGGGATAAGCCAGTATAGAGAGAAGCATAGATAAGCAGTCTACAGGGTGAGGAGTAAAGGGATTCACCCTTTCTTTTCAGTTTTGATAGTAAGATATATAAAGAAAAAGTTGAGATTCTGGTGAGCCTACAAAGAAGGAAGGAAGGAAGGAAGGAGTATATTTTACAGCTGAAATGAGTATCCAACAAAACATATAAAACATACCCTACCCAAACTAAAAACGGCAGTTAGTTTATTTTTAGAGGTCAAGCAGGTTGTAAAATAAATGTTTGCGGGGATGTTTTTGTTGTTGGTGTTGTTTGTTTTAAAATATCAAGCAAAGTGTACTCGGCCCAAATGATGCTCGAGAAACCAATTTTCCTCAGTTTTGTTTAATTTATGTTGTTCATTTCTGGTGGGTTTTTTGTTTTGTTTTGTTTTTTGCCAGGAACAATGAAAATGAGTGGGATAAAAACTGGAAAGAACTGAAATGAACAAAATAAATGGAAGGAACAAATCAAATGAACCAAACCAAACTGAACCAAATGACTCAAAAAGTTGAAAACAGGTCATTGATTAAATAGTGTTCAATGCTCAGTATGTTTGTTTTGGGTCAAATTGTTTGGATTTGATGGGTTTGCTTATTTCGGTGAATACTCATTTCAGCTCTAGTTGGTTGTTCAGTCATTTCAATATTTCAGTTATGTCATTTTGGCAATATTAGAACAACTGTGCATGTGCATTTATCGAAAATGATATAACTAAAATATCAAAATGGCTGTAGAATCGGAATAAATGAATCGAGTAACTGAAACCCTGAAATAACTAAATGGAATACCCCCCCAAAAAATGTATATACAGTTATTTGTTTTGGCACAGATTTTATTCAGGTACTTGAAGGTCTACACAAAAATGCAAATAGTACAAAACTATTTCCTGTTTTAGCTCCATTATATATAATAAATATATAATAAAATTTCAAATATAGTGACTTGGTTAACTTACTCATATAAATTCTGATATTTGGGCTAGTAGTAAACCCTCCAAATCAGTGCTAAAACACACGGAACTTGATGCTGATTAATACTTCATTTTAATTATTAAAACATCGACAAGATTCCATCTCCAAAACCAGAAATAAGATACTTTGACACAAATCCTATAAATCCAAATGGTTATTCAAGACTTTATTTTCCATCCCCCACAACTCCCACCCCCATACACATGTCCTCCAATCCATACCTGTGTGTCCTTAATGAGGTTCGGTGGCGACAGCATAAAAATGTCCATAACTAGTAACAAAATAACCACATGAAGTGAGTAGACCCCTCGTGGAAATGTTCTGATCTTAGACAGATGGAACAATGTCTTACCTCTTCAAATCCAAACAAGGAGAAAAAGAGGCATAATTTCTTTCCATTAAAAAAATACTCGTTTTTTCTTTTTATTCCATAAGTGTATTTATAATAAAATCCCCTCTCTCTCTCTCTCTCTCTCTCTCTCTCTCTCTCGTGTTAAATTTGGTAAGGGACTCTGGAGACTGATTAGCTGACAAAGACTGGCAGTGTGATGGAAAAATTCTGAAAATGTCAATGCAATCCTGAAGAGTTGGGACTTACTGGTGGGAACATTTCACAATATACAAGTTTTGTTTGGGGAACCTTAGAATATGGAATGGCATTACCAGTATTTATTTAGTTAGTTAGTTTTAGGAGGGGGGGACATGTCGCTCAAGGATTCTCCTGCCATGCAGAATGTCATGACCCCATAATGCTATACAGGAGTCATGGTCATGTCTAAAAGGGGAAGGATAGTCCCTTTGCTCTGCCCTTTCTGATGTATCCACAGATCTTGCAGGGCATGGTGGAACCATGATGATCTAAAGGCCACATCAAAAAAGTGTGGGAAAGTCCCATTAAATAGCCCCTCCTGATATGGCCCTGAACCTAATGAAATATCATGATTCCACAATGATTCATAGAGGTGAGGCTAAAGCTGAAATGGGTATCAGATTTAAAACCTGCGAGTAATACCCACAATTTGAGGACATGGTGCCGGGTACCTGATGGCCAACCGAATGCCAATCGGGTACCCCATTACCTGAAAAATTGGAATTTATCGGTACCAGTTTACCAATGGACCAATTTACCGACTACCGGTTGATAAATCAGTTTTGGGGTGAAAAGTGAAAAATGGGATGGAAATTCAAGAAATCAAGATATAAAAGTCAAAATTCAGTATTGGAAGTCAGCATTCTGGTAACCCATTGAGCACTAATTGGGTACCATTTAGTAACCAAAGGCAGCAGGTCAGGTTAGTTACTGGAAACTCAACCTTGTCTACTCATTTTTGGGGATACTCATTTCAGCTCTAGGTGGGGCCATGAAGAAAGGGGTCAGGACGTTGTATTCATCTCACTATTTTCCAATATGACCTACCCACCGAGCGGACTCCACAGCAAAGCTCATGGGAGAGTACCTGCAAAAATGAGTATACCTGTTGGAATTACAGTGCCCAATTTGGCCTGATAACTATGGGTATGATCCAGAACTCATCTGCTCATGGCTTCCACATGGTTTCATAGAATCATAGAATAGAATCATAGAAACATAGAGTTGGAAGGTACATCAGATGTCATCTGGTCCAACCCCCCTACTCAGTGCAGGAAATCCACAGCTACAGTATCCCCAACAGATGATCATCCAGCCTCTGTTTGAAAACCTCCCAGCGAAGGAGAGACCACCACTGCCCTAGACAGTGTGTGTTCCACTGTCGAACAGCTCTTACCATTAGGAAGTTCTTCCTAATGTTTAGCCAAAATCTGCTTTCTTGTCATTTGAGCCCATTGGTTCTAGTCCTCCTCTCAGAAGCAGTAGAGAGCAAGTCTGCTGCATCTTCTCTGTGACCGCCCTTCAGATATTTGAAGACGACTGTCATGTCTCCCCTTAAGACTTCCCTTCTCCAGGCTAAACATACCCAGGTCCTTCAACCTTTCCTCATAGAGGACTTGGTTTCCAGACCCCTGACCATCTTTGTTGCTCTTCTCTGAACCCGTTCCAATTTGTCAATGTCCTTCTTAAAATGCGGTGCCCAGAACTGGACACAGAACTACAGATGAGGTCTGACCCGCACAGAATAGAGAGGAACTATTACTTCTCATGTCCTGGACACAATGCTTCTGTTAATGCAGCCTAAAATTGCATTAGCCATATTAGCAGCAGCATTACACTCCTGACTCATGTTCCACTTGTGATCAATTACAATCCCAAGATCCTTGTCACGTGTACTGCTGCCAAGCCACATATCACCCATCCTATACTTGTGCATTTGAATTTTCTTACCTAAATACAGAACTTTACATTTCCATGCAGTTTGTGCACCAATGTCACCGTAATGGTGGTGCTACTATCTAACCAAGGAATCAATATTATGATGACCTCCCATATTGATTTAGCAACCTTCCCATGCTGATTCAGTGACCTCACATTCTGATTTACTGATTTTCCATTACCATACTTGGTTGGTAAAATGGAAAATCAGTAATTCAGTAACGGTAATACCAGGTAAGTGGGTGCCCAGGTCAGTGCTCAAGTACTGATTGAGCACTTGGAGAGTCGACTACCCAGCATCGTAGGTATTACCCATGGGTATAAAATGTGTTACCCATTTTAGCTTTAATTCGAAGTGATGAGAATGGGCAAATGCTCCCCCTTGTCACTCCCTGTTGGCACTGCACCAGCTTGAATATTTTCGAGACAGCTATTTTACACACTTTGGGGCCCAAATGTCACCACGAGAGGGAGACTGTCCATGACGGTTATCCAAGAGTCAGAACTGAGGGTAAAGGTAACCAGCCCTCAGGGTTTGACCCATCAAAAAGCAGATGTTGCCTGGATTATCCATGGAAATCTTTTTGAGAGGGGAGCAGACGGTGGAGCCATGCACGCCATGCCAGAAAAGGGTGGGGCAAAGAGGCTCTCTTTCCCCATTTCTGATGTGGCCCTGGATACATCATTTTGAGGGATAGGGCTTGGGCAAGTAGTGGACTTGGATTCAGGCAAAACAGAGCAAGACTGGACAAGAGAAGGCTCGGCAAGGCAAGGTAGAGATGCTTAGTCAGGCCAAGGTAGGCTGAGGCACATGCTCTGGCCATCAGGAGTAGATCAGAAATGGATACCAAAAAAAGAGATCTGCAGTTAATATCCAGTATTCCGGATAGCTTGGAATGATTCAGTAACTATCTGGTAGCCGAGGAGGTTAACCACCAAACCGAAATAATGGATATTACCACTTACCAATGACTGTTTACTGAATTACTATTTACCACATTTACCATTTACCAAATTTACCACGTAACCAAAACAGTTGGGAGGGAGGGAGGGAGGGGGGGGGAATCAAATGGTAATTTGTAGTAAATAGTAATGTGGTAAATGAGGGGTGGGGCACATCAGGTTTGGGGGCCGAATGTGGCCCATGGCTAGTTTTTAATTGGTCCCTTTCTAGCTGATGAATCTGGCCCTTCCACTTCCTATCCCCAAACACTAGAAGACGGAGTTCAGAGTAAGGGAGCAGAGAGGAGGGCGTGCATACAAGGATAGGGGACAGATCCATGGCACAGACATTTGATCTGGACCCTCCTTTTCCTGAATGCAACCCTTAATCCCATCCACTTTAATTTCTATGTGGCCCTCAAAGTGTGTACCTATTGTCAATGTGACCCCTATGAGGAACAAGGTTTCCCACCCCCGTGGTAAACAATAGTCAGTAAACAGTTACAGCAATTAGGTAGTTAAAAAACAAGTGGACTGTGAAGAATTGCAGGAGTATCTTGTGGGACTGGGTGACTGGCCATCCAAATGGCGGAGGAAATTTAATGTGGACAGGTGCAAAGTGATGCACATAGGGAAAAATAACCCAGCCTATATATATACAATTCTGGGTTCTAAATTTAGAGTTACCACTCAGGAAAGGGATCTTGGAGTCATTGTGGACAATATATTGAAATTTGCAGCTCAGTGTGTGGTTGCATACGTTCAAAAAAGCAAACAGAATGTTAGGAATCATTCGGAAAGGGATAGAGAATAAAACTGAAAATATTGTAATGCCTCTAGATCTATGGTATGACTGCACCTGGAGAAATGTGTGCAATTTTGGTCGCCCCATGGAGCTGACTTACAGCTCAAGTGTGGCACAGGGGTGTCTTGGGTGTGACTTGAGGCTGACTTAGGGCTGACTGAACATCTGTGAAAACAGCTCTCCTCTCACAAGTGTTCTCTTAAATTAAGGGTAAATTAAGGCTAAGTAAAGGTTTGTGAAGCTAACTCTCCTTTCACAAGTGTTCTCTTAATGTTGACTGAAGGTTGACCCAAGGCTTGAGGGTGTATCTTGGGTGTGACGCGGTGGTATGCCATTGCCTGGAGTGTGGTGTGAGTGTGCGGCAGGGAGGGTGTCTTGAGTATGACTTGAGGCTGACTTAGGATTGACTCAACATCTGTGAAAAGGTGTTGACCTAAGGTTGACTTTCACAAGAAAATGCTTGTGAAAGGAGAGCGATCTTCACAAACGATTAGTTAGCCTTAAGTCAACCTCAAGTCCCACTCAAGAAACACCCCGAGCAACACACCCAAGACACACTCTGGCACCACACCCAAGACACCTAAAAGGCACAAACCCTCATCACACCCCCATCCCCACACACAAGGCACACCTCTTAGGCATGCCCAAAACACACTCCCATGGCACACCCAAGATGTGCACCGCCTCACACCCATGTGTTTTGGGTGTGCTGAGCTGGTGCATCTTGAGTGTGATGAGGGGTGTGACTTGGGGGTGTCCTGGGTGTGACTTGAGGCTCCCTTAGGGCTCACTGAACATCTGTGAAAACAGCTCTCCTTTCACAAGCGTTCTCTTAAGTTAAGATTGAGTTAAGGCCGACTTAAGGTTGACCCAAGGCTCAAGGGGGCAGACTTATTTGTTTATTCATTTTTATCCTGCCCCTCTCCCCGCAGGGGACTCGGGGTGGTTTACAAGAATAATAAAACACCCAATAGAGTAAAAAAATAACCTAAATTGGCCCAAAAGGAGCTGTTTACTTATCACTCTTGCTTAAGTGGTCAAATAGGGTGGCTTTCATGTTGGCCAGATTTACTATTCTCCCGTCGCCAGTTATAGATGGCAAACATTTGTAGATTCCTTATGTGCTTAGATTCTGAAAATGCTGTCTCCAATAGGTTGTGGAATCCCTAGACCATGTTTGTTTTTTTATTGCCAGCTGTATAATGAAATCCGTGGTAAATTATTGACACCGATCTTTACAGATTTAAAAACATCTTCTCAGGACACCTCCAAGTCACACCCCCTCATCACGCCTGAGACACAACCCCTCTCCACACCCAAGACACACTTCTTAGGCACACCCAAGACACCCCCACAGCCAAGACAAACCCCTGCCCCACACCCAAGACACAGACCCTCCTCAAATCCCAAGACACACCTCTGCGGTGCACCCAAAACACACCCTCGTGCCTTAAGCCAAACTTAACTTAAGAGAACGCCTTAGACTTAAAACTATATTAAGACTAACTGAACATTTGTGAAGATAGCTCTCATTTCACAAGTGTTCTTTTGACTTAAGGCCCGAGGATGTATCCTGGGTGTATCACAGAGGTGTGTTTTGGATTGCACCACAAAAGTGTGTCTTGGGTGTGATGCGGAAAGTGTTTTGTGTGTGACTTGAGGCAGTTAGCCTTAATTTAGCCTTAAGTCAGCCTTAACTTAAGAGAACACTTGTGAAAGGAGAGCTGTTTTCACAGATGTTCAGTCAGTCCTCAAGTCACACCCAAGACACCCCCAAATCAGCAGCGGCCATATGTAAAATGATGGTGCCATCACAGCTGCTGCCATTTTACGCTTGCAAAAAAGGGCCAATGCTAATTGTAGACATGTTTAGTCAATGTTTATGGTTTTTATTTTGAACAAAAATGCTTTCCACACTATCTCTCCTTCTACTCCTGCCTTTATTTTTTTAATCTCCTAATTCTTTACTACTGACTCACAAAAAGCTTGCTCATTTTTACCAAAAGTAAAAGAAAATACGGTTTCACTCAGCATCCACTTAACCTGTGGAACTCATTGCCTGAGGATGTTGTGGAGGCCAATAGCAAAACTTTGTTCCAAAAGAGCACTGGATAAGTTCTCAGAGGAACTCTTTAAAACATTTGAAAACTATCAAATATTGACATCTCAACCCATGAATATTCAGCATTGCTGGTAATAAGAATAAGAAAAATAAATAAGTGAAGCATTGTCCCTTTTTCCACCCCCCCTCCTAAAAAAACAAGCCCCATTATTTTATTGCTTGATATCTTTAACTATTTATTATTATTTCTTTATTATACATATTTGTGAGTCACCCCATATGCCTATGGCATCCTGGGGCGATATACAACTAAAAGCATTCATAAAACAATTTTTTAAAACATAAACAATTTTAAAAGACATCATTAGGGCAGGAGAAGAAATAAAACTAAAATAAAATAAGGGCAGGGAAGAGCTAAAAACCCTCCCCCCCCCCAAAGGCCTGGACGAACAGCCAGGTTTTACAAGCCTGCCGGAATATTAAAAGGCTTGGGCCAGGTGAGCTTCCTCTGGGAGGGAATTCCAGAATGCCCTCTCCATCATGGCCCCCCGCTTAACACAGGGGACCTCCAGGAAGGCACCCCCGACAGAACGAAGGAGTTACTGCGGGGCGTGGAGGGCGAGGCGGTCCCTGAGGTATGAGGGGCCAAGACTATGAAGGGCTTTATAGATCATTACCAATACCTTGAACATGGCTCGGAACGCTATTGGCAACCAGTGCAGAGTGTTATATGCTCCCAATGACCTGTCCCCATTAGGGGACGGTATGCCGGATTCTGCACTAGCTGCAGCCTCTGAACCAGGAACAAGGGCAGCTCCACGAAGAGCATGTTACAGTAGTCCAGCCTCGGGGTGACAAAGGCATGGATGAGGGAAGCCAGGTCCGGCCTTGAGATGTATGGACACAGCCTCCGCACCAGATACAACTGGCGGAAGGCGGCCTTTGCCACCACCTCACCTGTCAATCCAGGTGAAGATCCAAGTCCAACACCACCCCCAGACTCCAAACCTGCTAAGCTATAGAAGGGTGAACCCCCCCAATCAGGGAGGCTAACACCTCCCTCGCCCTCCCCACCACCATCTCCTCCGACTTATCGGAGTTGAGCTTCAGTCTGCTCTGCCACATCCACTCCGCCTCAGCCTCCAAACACTGGGACAGCAATGACACAGCAGGGTCTGGGTCAGCTGAAAAAGAGAGGTACAGCTGAGTATCATCAGCATATTGGTGACATCACACCCCAAACCCTCTCACGACCTCCCCCAAGGACTGCATATACACATTAAATAATAGTGGAGACAGAATGGAACCCTGCTGAATGCCGCAGGACAAGGTGCAAGGACAAGATGTTTCAGGTCCCAATACCACCTACTGGCTTCTCCCCGAGAGGAATGAGTGGAACCATTCAAAAACAGTCCCGTTCAGACCCCCCCAGGTCACGCAGCTGTCTCAACAGAAGCCCATGGTACACGGTATCAAAAGCAGCTGAGAGATCTAGCAGGATGAGAAATGTATAACGTCCTGCATCCATCTCCCGGCGGATATCGTTGACCAAGGCCACCAACGCCGTGTCAGTGCCATAGCCGAGATGGAACCCAGATTGAAAAGCGTCTAGCAAACCGATGCACCTGGAGATGGGTCGCCACCGCCCGTTCAATAACATTCCCTAAAAAGGGAAGGTTAGAGACAGGTTGGTAGCTGGTGAGTGCGTCCACATCTAATGATGGTTTCTTCAACAGGGGGCACACCACAGCCTCCTTGAGGCTGGGAGACAACCTCCCCTGCTGCAGGGACACGTTAACCACTCTCAACAACACCATCCCCAATGTCTCCCTGGAGGCTTTCACCAACCAGGATGGGCAAGGATCGAGTTCACAACTGGTGGCTCTCACAGACCCCAGGACATCCACTGCATCAGCTGGCGTCACTTCGCAAAACTCCCCCCACAAAGTTGGACCAGAGGGGACCTCTGTCATCTTGCACTCTCCACCTACTGCCCCCAACCCAGCATCAAAGTCCCTCTGAATCTGAGCGACCTTGTCCACGAAGTAGGTGACAAATTCCTCACAGCAGACCTGGGACATGTCCCCACCCAGGCGGAGGGAGGCTGGACTGACCAGCCCCCTCACCACCCGAAACAGCTCCACCAGGCATGACTTCAGGGATACTATGAGGGCAGAAAAGAACTCCTTCTTTGCTGTCCTCACAGCCTCAACATAGGACCGCAAATGGGCCCTATGGAGAAGTCGGTCGGAGTCAGAGCGAGTCCAACACCAGTGTCACTATAGCCTCCTGCCTGATTGCTTCATACACCGCAGCCCCTAAGTAAACCAAGGGGCCTTGCAGTGACAAGACAGAGGGAATCTCGGAGCCATCATGTCAATGACCTCCCCCATCAAGCTGTTCCAATGCTGGAGTAGCTCATAGACAGAGTGACCATCCAGGTCCAAGGTTAATTCCCTCAGGACCTCTTGGAACTGTTGAGGTTCCATCAGCCTCCGAGGGTGGACCAACCTAACTGGTCCATTCGCCTTCTGGAGCTGGTGCGCTGAGAGGCTGGCCTGGAGGAGATAATGGTCAAACTTTGGGTTTCCATCAGCACCTCAACATCTTGAACAAGATCTTCTGCCTACATCCAGAAGGGCCTCTTTAACCTCTTTGTTCCGGAGAGTATAGATGTAGGGATTTAACATTTGGACCACAATCGTATAGAAAAGAGAGACCATTTTGTCAGAAGTCATGATGACCTTTCGTCTGGGCCTGAGGTACATGAAGATGCAGCTGCTGTACAACATTGAGACAACGATCAGGTGAGCAGAGCATGTGGAGAAGGCCTTCTTCCTCCCAGCGGTGGATGGGATGTACAGAATAGTACGGATGATGTATCCATAGGAGATGATGGTTATGGTTAATGTACCAGGTAAATTAATGAAAGCTATAAGCAAGATCATCAGCTCCACGGACCGAGTGTCAGCACAGGAGAGATGGAGGAGTGGGATGCTGTCACAGTAGAAATGGTTTATGATGTGGGAGTGACAGTAGGGCATCTGGGCAAACAGCATTGTGCATGAGAAAACTAGCACAAAACTAAGTATCCAAGTACCCATTACTAACTGAATACAGACCCTGCTGTTCATTATGAGGGTGTAACGCAAAGGATTGCAGATGGCCACATACCGGTCAAAAGACATTACACCAAGATGTAAGAAAATACAAGAGCCAATGAAGAAAAAGAAAAACAGTTGAGTGAAACAACCAGACCGTGAAATGGATTTGCTTCCCATCAAGAGGTTGTAGAACATTTTGGGAATGAAGGAGAAGGCATAAAAGGTTTCCAAGAAGGAGTAAATCCGTAGAAAGAAGTACATGGGAGTCCGGAGGCGAGGGTGGATGAGGGTGATGATGATGATGGTGAGGTTCCAAGAAGGAGTAAATCCGTAGAAAGAAGTACATGGGAGTCCGGAGGCGAGGGTGGATGAGGGTGATGATGATGATGGTGAGGTTCCCTGTTAGAGTCAAGAGGTAGGAGGCTAAAAGAATGCAGAAGAGGAGTATCTCCATCTGGGGTTCATTGGTGATTCCCAAGAGGATGAACCCGGTCACCGTGGTGTCGTTCTCCATTGATGACTCATCTTATGGAAAAAAGGAAAGTTAAAAAGAACAATTAGATGAATTAGATAGAAAAATGGGGATAGAAAAAATAGGGATAGAAAAATAGTGAAAGAAAGAAAGAAAGAAAGAAAGAAAGAAAGATTGACTTACAAAGAATAAAAACATGATATAAATAAATACAAATATCTTTCCATCTGTCATCAAACTCCCTCTCTCATATCCCTCAGCCCTGGCAATCAAGGTGCGGCTAAGCCCCAGGAAATGTTCCCAGCAGGAGTGTGAACCTTGAAATGTGAAAGCAAAGGAGAACTGATATTGGCCATTCAGGGCTGGAAACAAAAGTAAAAAAAAACTTGGATGGTTTATTTGGTTTTGATTGATGACTTCCTTGGCCCACCTCATGTGGGTTAAATCATTGTTAAATCATTAAATGGTTAAATCACTATACATATGCAATGCTGGGTTCTAAATTAGGAGTTACCACTCAGGAAAAGGATCTTGGGAGTCATTGTGAACAATACATTTAAATCCTCAGCTCAGTGTGTGGCAGCTGTCAAAAAAATAAACAGAATTTTAGGAATCCTTTAGAAAGGAATAGAGACTAAATCTAAAAATTTCATAATTCCTCTATATAAATCAATGGTACTACTGAACCTGGAATAGCGTGTGCAGTTCTGGTTGCCCCATCTCAAAAAAGACATAGTAGAACTCGAAAAGGTACAGAGAAGAGCAACAAAAATGATCACAGGTTTGGAACGATTCCTATATGAAGAGAGGCTTGATAAGTTAAAGTTCTTCAGCTCAGAGAAGAGATGACTGAGAGGCAATACGATAGAAGTTTATAAAATCATGAGTGGTATGGAACATGTAAATAGGGAGCAGTTATTTACCTTCTCTAAGAGTACTAGAACAAGAGGACGCTCCATGAAATTAACTGGCATCAGATTTAAAGCAGATAAGAGAAAGTATTTTTTTCACGCAGTGCGCAATTAACTTGTGGAATTTACTGCCGGAGGACGTGGTGAAGGTCAGTAGTGTAGTTAGTTTAAAAAAGGGATTGGATCAGTTCTTGGAGGATAGATTCATTAATGGCTATTAGCCAAGTAGGTTTGGGGGATATAATCTCTCACTGCTGGGGGCTGGAACACCAGGGAATGGATTGCCCATTGTGATCTCTTGGGTACTTTTCCCAAGAGATAGAGATTGGTCACTGTTGGAGACAGGTTGCTGGACTTGATCGACCATTGGTTTTACCCAGTACAGCACTGCTTATATTCTTACGTACTTATGTTCATACTCTTATAAGTGAGTCAAGTCCTGACACCAGTATCTTTCTGCGATGCTGTAGGCAGAGGATATCCTGTCTTGGAACAGGGGGTTGGTCTAGGTGACTCTTGTACTACCTTCCAACCATTTCAAAAAAGACATAGCTGAATTAGAAAAGGTACAGAGAAGGGCAACGAGAATGATAAAGGGCATGGAACGACTTCCGTACAAAGAGAGGCTTGACAAGCTGGGTCTCTTCAGCTTAGAGAAGAGAAGATTGAGAGGTGACATGATAGAGGTGTATAAAATCTTGAATGACGTGGAATGAGTAGATAGGGGACGGTTATTTACCCTCTCAAATAGTACTAGAACTAGGGGACACTCCATGAAACTAGCTGCTAACAGATTAAAAACAAATAAAAGGAAGTACTTTTTCAATCAATGCATAATTAACTTATGGAATTCATTGCCAGTGGACATTGTCAAGGCCAGTAGTATAGCTGGGTTTAAAAAAGGACTTGATAAATTCTTGGAGAGTAGGTCCATTAATGGCTATTAAGCAAGTAGCTTACGAGATGAACTTCTTACAGTCGGGAGCTGGGAGTGAACAATGGGGAATGGATTGCCCACTGGAACTGTTGGTTCTTCTCCCATGCAATTGATATTGGCCACTGTCGGATGACAGAATGCTGGGCTTGATGGACCATTGGTCTTACTCAGTATGGCTCTACTTACATTCTTATGGTTCTATGAAAACATCAAGAGCCATGGTTAATAATATGTCAGTCCCCATACAATCCAAATTAACCAGGATTTTTACACATTTGTACCAGCCATGCGGTAGCTGGAAATTGTGATAAAGAGAAATGTGGTATCAAGTGTAGGGGTTAATATTAGTACTTCAATTCATATAGGTCACTTCACTTCTTCAGCATAGCAACCACTAGATAGAGGAATTTTTCTCTTTCTAACCTTCAGTACTGCAGGGAACTAGTGACGGGATCTGGAGGCCAGATCTAGAAACTGGGAAGAAGTCATATAAAGACTAGTGCTGAAATTCAGTATTCAAAATTACTCCGTTTTTACTGAATATCTCAGTATTTGACTTGGCTTTATTGAGTACTGAGTAACCAAGGAATCAGCCCGGTACTGAGTTCAGTACTCAGGTAAATCCTCAGACAGGCAACACACAGGGCTTTTCCTGAAACATACAGGGCTTTTCCTGGTCCTATATAAGGAAACTCGGTACTCAGAAAATACTTAGTACTTGGTTTTATTTTATTAAGTATTTTACCAAGTACTGAGTATTGAGTATTCGTCTGAGTTACCAAGGCCCTCTGAACACTCAGAGCTAATTCTTGGAAACTTGAAGTACTCATGATTTTTTATTTTTTTTTACTATTCAGTGTAGACCTAATAAAGACCAACTGAAGGCCATGTTCATATCATAATCAATGGGTTCCTAGCTGCTGCATTACTGCAATACAAATAAAAGCAATATCAACTTCTACATGCCTCTTCAAACCTTTATCACTCCCAAAACACTTACATGGAAATAATTGTTTGAGATGCCTTTATCAAGTTTTTAAAGAAAATCAGATACTCCAAATAAAGTTCATGGCCAACTTAGAAATAATGGGAGTAATAACCATTTCCACAGCTACAGATGGGAGATGCTATAGTTGATGTCTCCAGATGACCATCTCAACTGTATAACTTACGAAGACAACTTTTTTAGAAACCACAATGGATTTATTTATTTATTTATTTATTTATTTATTTAAAAATAAGAACTACCATACTAGATTATACCAATGGTTCCTCTTGTCTACTGTTCTGTCTCCAATAATCACTAGAAATTCTTCAGCTCTTCTGTAATAATTCATGAACAGATAACAAACACCAACTTGACCATTGACAAAGACCTTAACAATTTCCCAAGACAAAGCCCAGATAAGGTTCTCAAACTCTGGCTGCCGTCAACACGAAACAAATGGCAGGGGTTTGTGAGAAAGCAGAAGGGTGAAGACCCCATGAAAAAAAATAGCTTGCCTTCACCCGGACACATAAGATGTGAGTCATTAGAAATCACTTCAGAACATCCTGCTGCAGTCGCTTACTTCACAAATGGAAAATGGGGGATGATGATATATGTAGCTAAAGAGAAGATAACCAGATGGTGGAACATCTGCTGAATCATTGCCCTCTTAGAGACTTCTCTTGGTGGATAGCTCCGACTGATTTGATTTCCTTGGATCCATCTTTTATGTTGTTGTTCAGAGTGCCATCCAACCAAGAAGGGAATGTCGTACCCTATAACTGAATATGCTGGCAACTTTGAGAACTCATACTGAATTGTATATATGTTCTCATGAACTTCCAGTCTATAGCTAGAGTGTCTTCATTTTCAAAGCTGTTGAAGACTCCTGAGACCAATTAGTTCAGAGTTTCACTGTAGACAATCTCAGCAAATATTGTCTTGTTATTCCTTCTTCTGAAAGTTTGGGATTTGGGTCCACCATCCTTCTTCCTAAAGGGAAGCCAGTGGCTCTCTCACCATTAGCAGATTGGTCCTGTCACCATGGAAACACACAGAAAGGCTGTAGAAAATGCAGACAGAGTAAAATTGGCCTTCATGGTGCATGGTCTTCCAATTTAAGATACTGGGTTGGGATGCAGGAAATCTTCTTTCTGTGCCCCTGATTTCCTGTGTAATCTATCTCATTAAAATTTGTTGGGTTCCTATCATAAAACACTCGATTAACAGAAACCACATCAAAGATCAGACTGTTAATTTCTCTAATCCCCATCTGTAAATTGAGGGTTGGAACTGGACTGGGTCACTGTGGGTAATCACTGGGATGCACAAAATCATACCAGGATCAGATGAGATGTGTCAACAAGGCAGAATGGTGAACCAGAGGCAAGATCAAAGTATGAGCTATGAGGCCAGCCCAAGGAGTCGGACAGATGCCAGCCAGAGAAGTAACCAGAGAGCAGAGTCTAGGTTTGAGCACAGGGTCACACCCAGGAGATTCGTTTGAAGGAGAATAAGTTTTGGGGTATAAGATCATAGATAAGGAGAGATGTGGTCAGTAGAGATGAACGGAGTAACTTCTACTATCTCGTATAGGGCCGAATATCATTGTATCCATATCAGATATTTATTGATCTTTGGCGGATACCATAAATACATTTGATTGATTGATTGTTATTTATTGAATACCATTTATCGAACAACTATTTACTATCATTTACCGTTTTACTGTTTTATCTCCTTACCATTTAATTACCATTTGACTTTTTTTTAGCTCCCTTCTTCAGTCTAGACCAGACTGGTTCTGTGATAATGTGATAAGTAGTACTGTGAAGAACGATAACTGGTAATACGGCAAACAGTAAAGGATAAAGAGTAATAACCAGTGTTAATAATGGGCTTCTTCGCCAGATTTACGATCGGCTCAAAATCTCATTTTGCCTGTAAATTTAAACCCAACCTAGGTGGGGCTGCAAGTGGGTAGATGTGGGGATGCCCTCCCCCCGGACCTGCTCCATGGGTGAGCTCCCCTGCATCCTTGTGAAAACAGCAGTTGAAAAAAGCTGGTCCTCCAGAAATGGAAAATAGAATTAAAAAATAAATAAATTTTAAAAACACACGCTTAACGATAGAAGACTGATGCACCAATAGGATGGAGTTATCCACCAGAAAGACAATTGAACCACCTAGGACATGTTCTAAAGCATATAGGTCAGCTTCTTAGAAATTGCTGAATAGAATTCTTGGGACTGGATCTTACCCTTGTCTTCTCTCACCATTCACTTCCCCATTGAAATCACAAGAAAAAGAACCGGTACCGGTAAAACTGTTGTTTTTTTTAACCGGTAACCGGTAAAACTGATACCCAGTTCATTAGAAATTAACCATTCAAAGGCCTAGTCTAATGTTCAACATATTGAAACACAGATGGTCAAAAATATATGCCTATATACAGGATACATGACACCCCAACCTCCCCTTCCCTTCCCAATCTCATAGATGGGCCGTGGCTGAACTAAGGAGGTGCATAACTCACCCCATCCACTCCCCTGTCTCTCACCAGAGGGAGTCTGCGTAAACTACCCCACCGCACGCACCCATCCCTCCCATTCCCCCTGCCCACAGCATATCCCCATAAAAACACAAGCCCGATATCCGCATAAAAATACAATGCACAAAGGGACTAATATATATCAGGAATGGGGGGCGAAACGCAGCCACAATAGGATGACAAATTCTTCAGGGCAGCACAGCTTCATGGCCATGGCCGAGAATGGTCAGCACTCACCAGGCAGCTTTATTCCCTTATGAGGGCTGTCACTTTTGGCTACTGATCCCTGCATTGGCTCCAGACTCCAGCTTGTTCCCTTTGCTATATTTCTGAAGATGTTGTATGATGTTTATTTTATATAATTCAAAGCTCAATATATGTTCCGCCTTCGTCCCTTGTCCCTAGCTGCCCCCCAGACCTGGAACTCCCTCCCTGCCCACATCCGCCTCACCCCCTCCCTTCGTACCTTCAAATCCCTCCTCAAGACCCACCTCTTCCGCTCTGCCCTCCCCGACTTCTCACTCCCCTCACCTAACTCTGGCTGACACCCTCCATCCAGTACAATCTGTTACCTGAGGTCTCATATCCTCACCACATGGACCAGCCAGCCATCATTCTAGATGCAACCAAGCCAAGCACATGTACCTGGGACCTCACATTTTCATTAATGTTATACTCCTTGTCTCTCCCTCTGTTCCCCTTCCTTCATCCCGTCCCCCCACCCCCCGTCTCTCAGATTGTAAGTCCTAGGGCAGGGACCATGTCTATTCCATTACTTTTTAAAGTGCCAGGTACATTGCTTGCACTATATAAATGCTAATAATAATAATAATAATAATAATAATAATAAATACAAAATGTTTATTTGGGGAAGAAAAAAAACAACAACTATGGGCCGCTAAGGGGTCATGTATCTAAAGGGTCACATTTTTGATGGCTCATGGTTCTTGGCCATCTGATATGTGATTTACCATGGTCATCATGGCTGTTGTGAAAGTAACTGGCAGACAAGTGGGGGGACTGGATCTCAGACCCCTCTTGGAACTAGGAGGTGGGACTCAGCACCCGAACCCCAAATAAAGCCCTACGGTCAGGAAGTGTCTCCATCTTAGCATGACAGCTGGGAACACAGAACTGCTTCAGAGCCACCAGAGAAGAATTGGCAAGAGGGAGATTTTCCTCACCCCGATTAGTACCCGAGATGTTACCAGGCTGGGTTGAGTACTGTAATTTTAATGAGTGTACCTGGTTCTGTGGGTACTCCTTTCAGCTCTATTTGGCACCCCTGGGTTTTGTCATTGTTCAATGGGCCGCCTACAGTGAACAGCAATGAACTATTTGAAGGGTGATTATGAAATGGGGTGTTTTTAAATGAGCAGTGCAGGGAGCGAGGTGTCTGTGTCTGCTGAGTGGCGTGGCTCCCACGTACCCAACATGTGTGGTGAGCACTTCAAATGAGAAACTCCTGGCATAGCTACCCCATCCACAGAGACGGACACAATGGCCCTCATGGGGGCGCTCTAGACTTTTTAGGAGTGCTCCGTGTGTTGTCATGAGTGGCTGCTGCGTGGGTCATGGGAGCACACCTTCTCATGCACCACCATCACATGAGCAGGTGGACGGTGGAGGGGCCATGTGTGGATGGCCGAATTGCGTTTAAAATCACCCATGGGAAGGGCTACTTTAACTAGATCCTAGCAACAGAACATGTCAGTCAGTCAGTCAACGTTTATTTGATAGCCATCTGGCTGTTACAAAATTATAAATAAACAGTAAAACAATAATAAAAACAATACAGGATAGTTCCGCAATAAATACAAAAATATTGATATGATAGATCTAGATCGATCTCTTTGCCGCGCATACACCAATAAATGGGAGTGCCACCATTATCCTGGCTACATAAAAAGCAAACATTGCAACTTTAAAAATTATCTTTGGGTTTCTGCTTCCCAATAGTAATTCGAGTTTACCCGATAATGGTAAAAAAGACCACCTCTGATTAGAAGGGAATGGTAAGAGCCATCTAGCTCTGATATCCTCATATAAAAGACAATCCAAAAGCTAGCGATGGAGTGATTCTACCATATCATTTGAACATGGGCAAGTTCTTTGTTCATATGGGATCCCTAGGTATCTCCCATGTAACACATTCGTTTCAACAGAACATGTACTAGGAGTGTGCAATTATTATTTATTCATTATTATTTATTTAATCAATTTTTATCCCGCCCCTCCTGAAAACAGCTCAGGGCGGTTAACAATTTTAAAACATAAAAAGACAATCATATAAAAAATTTAAAACACTCCTAATAATATTAAAACAGGGTTAGGCACAAAAAACAATAAATAAGGGTAGGGGGAGATTAAAGCCCCCTAACCCACCCACCTTCCTCCCCAAAGGCCTGGGTGAACAGCCAAGTTTTACAAACTCGCCGGAATGTTAAAAGACTTGGGGCCAGGCGAGCTTGCTCCAGGAGGGAGTTCCAAAGGCGCGACCCAGCCACCGAGAATTCCCTATCCATTGTGGCCCCCTGCTTAACGCGGGGGACCTCCAAGAAGGCACCCCTGGCAGACCGAAGGAGCAGCTCTGGGGCGAGGAGGGCAAGGCGGTCCCTGAGGTAGGAGGCACCAAGACCATGAAGGGTCTTATAGATATTGAACCTGGCTCGGCACACTATTGGCAACCAGTGCAGAGTCCGGAGCACAGGTGTTATGTGGTCCTGGCGACCC
>QEPC01010493.1:150242-172573 GCA_003113815.1 Sphenodon punctatus
GGCCTTGGCTGTAGTTTCTTCAGAAGGAGGAGTCAGAGGGTGCGGAAGTTCCGTCTGGTCTGGTTTCATGGGATCTGTTTCAGGAGGTGCTGCCAGCAGGGGCTGTGTATGTTCTGGGGACAGTTAGGACCACCTGTTGTGAATTGGATCCGTGCCTGTCCTAGTTGGTCAAGGCCTGCCAGGAGACAGTAGGGCCGTTGCCGACGGAGGTGATCAACACCTCCCTTTGGGTGGGTAGAGAGCCAGGTTGTTTGAAGGAGATGGTAGTTTAGCCTCTGCTCAAGAAACCATCGCTGGATGTTGATTCACTTGCCAGTTATTGGCCAGTCTCTAACCTTCCCTTTTTAAGGAAGGTTATTGAATGGGTGGTGGGTCAACTGCTCCAGGAGCATCCAGATAGCCTCAGATTCCTAGATCCCTCCCAGTCTGGCTTTTGCCTAGGGTATGGCACAGAGACTGCTTGTGGCCTTGGTCGACGACCTGCGCTGGGAGATGGACCAGGAACGTTTGACCTTACTGGTCCTATCAGATCTCTCAGCAGCTTTTGGCATGGTTGATCATGAGCTGTTGGTGACTCGCTTCTGGGACCGGACAGGATTGGGTGGTACAGTTCTACAATGGTTCCATTCCTACCTAGCCGGTAGGACCCAACGGGTGGTGCTGTATGATGACCAATAAGTCATCTTTACCCTATGACTCCCATGTTGTGTCCCGCAAGGTTCTATTCTGTTCCTGCTCTTGTTCAATGAGTACATGCAGCCGTTAGGCACGGTAGTGAGGCAGTTCAGAGTGAGTTGTCATCAATATGCTGATGACACTAAGCTGTACTTCTCATTTTTATTTTTATTTTATTTTATAAAAAATCTTGATACCCCGCCCCTCCTGACACAGCAGCTCTGGGCAGCTTACAATATACAAATAAACATTAAAACATTCAAACATATAATATAACTTATGACAATGAGGATTAAAAAATCCCTCCCCCCACCCTAAGCCAATTTCCCCCACCCCTCACCCATCTTCCCGCACAAAATGCCTGGCGGAACAGTCAGGTCTTACAACTATGTTGAAAAGAGGGCCAATCCAGGGCCAATCCATCGGGTCCCATTTGCATCAAACCCAGGCCCAGCAGTCTCTGTGCTTTCACAGTGTTTGATTGCTGTGGGGTACTGGATAAGGCAGAGCCTCCTGACAAGACAGAGGTATACATCGCCAATTAAAAGAATAAAACTATAAAACCCCCCACCCTAAGCCAATTTCCCCCACCCCTCACCCATCTTCCCCCACAAAATACCTGGCGGAACAGTCAGGTCTTACAACTATGTTGAAAAGAGGGCCAATCCAGGGCCAATCCATAGGGTCCCATTTGCATCAAACCCAGGCCCGGCAGTCTCTGTGCTTTCACAGTGTTTGATTGCTGTGGGGTACTGGATAAGGCAGAGCCTCCTGACAAGACAGAGGTAATGTTGGTGGGGAGAGCAGTGGGTGTGACTCCCCCTGTCATTGATGGGGTTTGTCCCCTGATGGTCTCCCAGGTGGAGAGTCTAGGGGTGCTCCTGGATTCCTGGCTCTGCTTGGAAGTCCAGGTGGAGACGGTGGTGAAGGGGTCTTTCCGTCCATTACATCTGGTTCGGTGACTTCCGTCTTATGTCTCGGACTCTGACCTGGCCACCATCATTCATGCTTTTGTTATCTCGAGACTGGACTACCGCAACACGCTCTATGTGGGGCTACCCTTGGTGATGGTCTGGAGGCTGCAGCTGGTGCAGAATGTGGCGATCAGGCTCTTTATGGGGTCGGGTCACCAGGAGCACATTTCACCAGTCCTCCATTCTCTGCACTGGCTGCCTATGTTCTTCCGGGCCCAATTCAAGGTGTTGGTTCTCACATTTAAAGCCTTACACGACCTCGACCCGATCTATCTGCGAGACTGCCTCACTCCCTGGGTCCTGGTTCAGCCCCTGTGGTCCGCTGGGGGGGGCGCCTTCTTGGAGGTCCCCCTAGTAAATCAGGGGCCACTATGGAGAGGGCGTTCTCAGTGGCCGCCCCTGAGATGTGGAACTCCCACACAGAGAAGGCTCGCTTGGCCTCAGACCTGCTGACCTTTCATCGGGCCTTTAAAACTTGACTGTTCCACCAGGTATTTGGTGGAGGGGATGGGTGAGGGAGGGATGGGATGGGGGGTGAGGGGGGAGATGGGATGATGGGGGGGATTTTATATTATGTTATATTTTAAATTAATTGTTATTGTTGTTTTGTTTTTATTTGATGTAAGCTGCTCCGAGCCACCTGTGGGTGGATAGGGTGGAGTAAAAGGATTTTAAATGAGGAAAACTGGCCCATCCCTCACCCATTCTTAAAACATCCTTTCTAGTGGGGTTGCTGCCACTGCAGGTGGGTGGTGGGCCCACTTTGAACTGGAGCAGTGCTGCCTTCAGAGGTAAGTCGAACACCCACCCTGGAAACCACAATCCCTTGTCCTTAGGGAGGTCTCATAGTTGGGACATCAGCCTGGGTGCACCACAGCCTTGCTACACCATTGGAAGGAGTTACTACATCACTTTGGTCACGTTCAGATGATCAGTTGAAAAGCAAAATAGTAGTTTAGTCCAGTTTAGTTTAGTGTAGTTTTTTTTTCCCCCCCAAATTTATGTGCCACCCTTCCCACAGGCCCAAGGTACCTCACAAACAATGAAAATATTAAAAGGTATACAAGAATATGGTAAAGTCCCCAACCCTCAAAAACCCCTCCCAAAAAACTACCACTCAACTCCCCCCCACAACCCTCCCCCACACCCCTACTCGAAAAGAACCTCACCCCTATCCTCCATCCTCACCCGCTGATGGCTTGTTCATATTAAAATGTCTTACACTGTGTCCAGGTTCAGGCCCAATCAGACCTCCAAAGGAAAGGAGTTCCATACTATCGGGGCAGCAATCGAGAACGAACATCTCCCTGTGAGCCCTTGCCGTAGGGACAAGACAGACAGACGGTACCTGGCACTTCCCCGGTCCATCGCAGGGGCTGTAACAGGGCATGGAAGGACAGGCAGTCTTTCAGATATGTGGAGCTTTAAAGGTCAAAACCACCAGCTTGAATCATGCCTGAAAAGTTATAGGGAGCTAGTGCAGCAGACTTCAGAGCACCGGTGTGATCTGCTCACAGTGCCCCGTCACCAAAAGGAGTCAAGCTGCCGCATTCTGCACCAGCTGCAGCTTCTGAACGGTCATCAAGGGAAGCTCCATGTAGAGCATGTTGCAGTAATCTAGCCTCGAGGACTGCGACTGCAAAATACTGCAGCAGTTAGTCATAGTCACAGACTCGTGTTCACTGCATTTTCCTCAGCTGCCAATGGAGAAAATGCAGCAAACATAGGTCCCTGGTAGTACCTATGGAAAGCTCTTATATATTAACCAGACAGGATCAGGGAACATGACGGGAGCTGGGGGGAAACAACAGGAATGGATCCTCCATTGTGATCTGTTGGGTGCTTCTCCCAAGCCACCGTGACTGGCCACTCTTGGAGACAGGATGCTGGGCTAGATGGACCATTGGTCTAACCCAGTATGACACTTCTTATGTTCTTATGTTCAGTAGTAAAAATAACACAGACCCAAGAGGGCCGGTTCAGTTCACAATCCCACAGAGACCTCAAAATTAGACTGGGTCAGACTCCCCATGGGCAGGAGACCCCACCCATGTGGAGCGCCATGATTTCAACTGAGCCCCCTTGCTCCATGGTAACACTGCCCATTTGAAACCTCTGTTAGATCACTGGAAAGAGTGATAATGATAACAATAATGATGTGACCATGGCTTTATTTGTATAGCTTCCCCCAATCCAAATGGCACTCTGGGAGCTTCTCAAAACCAGTTCAGTATGATAAAATACCCAAAGCATCCAATCCAAATGAGTGAATGTGTGGATATCGACCTTGTTTGTGGATATCATCCAAATATTCAAAAGATTACAATATCCACAAATACAAAATCTATTATTTATTTCAGCTCTGGATCAAACCATGGACCCGTCTAGCCCAACATTGGGGCTTTCATAATGACTGCTTCAGACAAAGGTGCAAAAAAACCCTACCATAAGCAGTAGGGATGGGAATTTCGATTTTGGGTAAAACTGAAAGTACCTAAAAATGAGCATTTTGAATTAATCCGAAAGTTTGTATTTTGTCAGTTCAGGTGTTTTGCTTCTTTTACGTTGATTTTTCCCCCCATGGTGCCAGTTTTTTTTTTTTGGGGGGGGGGGGGGGGGTTTCATTGCAACTTCTTCCCATTGACTTCAATGGTAGAAAAAGACCTGAACTAAAAAATTCTGAAACCAAAACGAGATCCAAAATTCATAAAGAACCAAAACCAAAAAAATCTGAAATGGAAATTCCCCCCGGGAGTCCCATCCCTAACAAGCAGTGAGCCAAACGTTGCATGGGAATTTTTCCCTCTCATCATCTGAGTTATATGTTGGTTTCTACAATGAACAAAAAGGGTCATATCTCTTTTCTGTTTTCAGGATTCCTAAATGTATAGATGTCCAGTCCTTTTCTGAAACTTGATAAATTCCTGGCATATGTCAAATGCACGGTGTAGTAAAAAGGTACAGGTGATAAATTTATAAAGTGAGAGACTGCAGCAAGTGCAATACTGGGTCAGTCTTTGGGGCATCCTATGCATCCTAGGTGCATCCCAGCATCCTGCCTCCAACAGTGGTACCTTCAATTACTCCAGATATGTGTGCAACAAGTCATAATGGAGTGTTAATTTCCCACTATCTCCTACCAGTTTCCCAAAAGTCAGACATTTCATTCCCTGATGAACTTGACTGAAAGTCATTTATAAGAACATGTGTGAGAGAGAAAGAGAGAGAGAGAGAAAGCATGTGTGTGTGAAAGGGAGTGTGTGTGTGTGTGTGTGTGTGTGTGTGTGTGTGTGTGAGAGAGAGAGAGAGAGAGAGAGAGAGAGAGAGAGAGAGAGAGAGCATGTGTGTGCATGAATGATCAACTTGAATGTATGTGTGAGAGGTGAGACCATGGGTGTAGAGTGTGTGATCAATGTGAATGAATGTGTGCATGATAAATTTGAACGTGTGTGTGAGAGAGAGAGGTGAGTGCATGTGTGTGCACTGTGATAGCAGCTCTATATACTTATAATAAACGTAAGTTTGAATAGAAGGGGAAATTACCTATGCAAAAGTCCTGCCGTTTACGAAACTGGTTAAGGTGGCATTCCAAATTATAATCAAACTCTATTGTGACAGTAGATAGACAGATATAATCTTTAATGTATCTGGCAATTTCTGCTATAACCAAAGAATATTTAAAACCAAACAAACAATAAAATACAATAAAACAAACCAAAACCAACGTGAAAACCACATCTATCAATGCGGGGAAGACAAAATCAAATTGAATAAAGTTCAAAATCCAAAACTATGGGATACAAATAGGGACTATAGAAAGTCCAAAATACCCATAGGGAGTAATTCAAACACATCGATCCCCAACTAAATCTCCCTAAATGATAATTTAAGAGCTCTTTCCACAAGTAAAAGAAAGTAAGCAGTCATTTAGTTTTTCCTAAATCTGATGCTAAGGTCAGTGTCAACAACTTTTCTTCTGTATTTGAGGAGAAAGTATGAAACATAGAATCTATCCATGTACTTCTGAGAACAGAAAACCTGGGGCAGCAGAAAATTACGTGTTCCAGGGTATCCACTTCCTGTAAACCACAGGTACAGATTCTACTTGAAAAAGGGATCTGCTCTCTCCTACCTCTCACTACCATCATTTCAAACAAATTGAAACAAAGGAGGGTCACCATTCGCCTTAGTTTGAGGTCCCGCATCTGACAAAGATAATGCTCAAGGGAGCAGGAGAATTTCACCTTAGCGTACAGAGGAGCGATCTTATTTGGCTGAATTACTGACAGCTCCTGTTTCAAAGACCAATCTCATATCCTTTGACACAGCTCACCTTTGTCCGATGTCCATTCGACAAGATTGGGGGGTAGAACAAATCACTGGATTCATTTCTTAATCCCCCTCCACCAGTTATATTGAATGGCACCCTGATGGGACCGTTGCTTAGAATAGCATCGCCACACCAGTGATAAAGATGTTATATGAGATCGTTTTCAACAGAAAAGAAGTGCCCTGAGATAATTTAATGACTATCGATAACGAGCCTGTTTCAAGGCGGAGCATAGACAGTGGCGTCGCTTTGGGGGCTCTAAGTATACTTCTTAGAAATTGATTTTGGGGACCCTCCCATTTGGAAGTATAATTATAAAAGGTCATTTCTGTACCATAAAGGAGTTGGGGAACAGTCTTAGCTGCACAAATACTAAGTATTTGGTCTATGGAAGCATCGGGAGCAGCGTGGAAAAGCTTTTAAATCCCTGCCATTGATAGTCTTGGCTTCGCTATCGAAGAGTTGGATCAGCCCACCAAGAGCGTGTCAATGAGAGCACAAGACCCAGATAGGTGTAGCTTCTTGTTTGGGGGATTTCCTGTAGACCAATTACCCATCTATGTTTAGGTCACGCTGCTCCAAAGCTGATTATTTTGGATTTATTTATACTGGCTGACATATAATTCTGCTGACAAAAGTGATTGAATGCGTCAAGACATTACTGGAGGCCTATGCAAAAAACCGGACATTTACGAAACTGGTTAACGTGGTATTTCAAATTATAATCAAACTCTATTGTGACAGTAAATTGTCACGTTAAGGCAATTATTTTTTTTCACACCTTAACTGAAATTAAACTGCATATGTGTGGTATGGTGACTGAACGATACTTATATGAGATGAGGAATGTATGCAGTTTAATTGCAGTTAAGCCATAAAAAAAATATTTTTATTTGTCATAACATGACAATTTACGGTCACGTTAGAGTTTGAGTATAATTTGGAATTCAACCTTAACCAGTTTCTTAAACCACCGGTTTTTTTGCATAGGTATTCCTTGTTCCTACATGCATATATCACAGTCGATACAGCAATCTTCCTTATCTATATACATATCCCAGTCCTTCCTTTATCCACGGTCCTTCCAGGCTGGCCTCCTCCCAGCTGGACCCCAGTACCAGTTTCCTGTTCCTGCACCATTGAGGCAGAGCCCTTTGACTTGCTGTCTCATTCCCCAAGAGTCTTTCCCCAGACTAGTTATTTTATAGCTGAGACTTCCGAGGCTTTGGTGGCCTACACAGCCACATCCACCTGCTCGCACTCTGCCGACCTACGTTTGGCCTCACTACTTGGCTCTCTTAAACAATAATTAACTTGTGTCCCCTTTTACCTTCCCTGAGATACTCTACCCTTGCAAGGATTTACCCCAGCCCCACAGGTCTGGTCCTCAATCTACTTATGTGACACTTTCACAGACATATTTGGACCACGTATCATATTTTAGAAGACTCCCCCTTCACCAGAATGTCTGGAGGATTCAGCATTCAAAGAAAATGGCGCCAAATCCTGCCCTGACATGCGCGAGAGAAGCCACAGCAGATCCCTCTTCGCACTGTCTCTATTGCCATCAGCTGGCTCCTCCGCACTGCTGTGTCTTCCCTCGCCCCTTCTGCTGCTGCCACTGCTGCCGCAGGTGGGAACACAGCCTTTCTGGCAAAGAATTCCCAGGATTGGTTTGGCCAATGTATTTATAAGGCAGAACTTGCAAGAAAACCAAAAAAAAAGCAATAAAAATATTAGTTTACTGAAACCAAATGAATTTGAAATATTTTTCTAGACTTTCCAATTTTCCTTCTCACTGTTTTAACATCTGTTTCACACAGCTCCCTCAGTTTCTGAACAATGACCTCTCTGCATCGACTTAGACTCTCCCTAAGAGCCCTCTTGAAAATGTCATTCCTTAACGTAAAGATAAAAGGGTTAGAAAAGGGACACACAATGGCACTGAAAAAGGCAGGGATCTTGTGAACATTCAGGGTATTTTTCTGGGATGGAGAGACATACACAAAGATGGAGATGCTGCAGGAGATGGAAACGATGGTCAAATGGGAGACACAGGTGTTGAAGGCCTTCATCCTGCCCGCGGTACTAGGGATGCGCAAGATGGTGGAGATGATGTAGGTGTAGGAGACCATTGTCAGGGTTAATGAGCAGAGGATGACGAAGGAACACAGCACAAAATCCAGCAGCTCAATTAAGCGGGTGTTGGTGCAGGAGAGATCCAGGAGGGGACCGCTGTCACAGTAGAAGTGGTTGATGATGTTGGACTTGCAGTAGGACAACCTGGCAATGAAAATGGTTGGAAAGAGTATGGATAGAAACCCACCCAACCAGCAGGCCATCACCATTTGAACACAGACCGAGCTGTTCATGATGACCGGGTAATGCAAGGGCTTGCATATCGCAGCATATCGGTCATATGACATGGATGTGAAGAGAAAGAACTGCACTGTGCCCAGCAAAAAGTAGAAGTAAAATTGAGTCATACAGCCGGTAAAGGAGATAGACTTATCTCCAGAGAGGAGGTTCCACAGCAACTGTGGGATGATGACCGAGGTGAAGAGGATGTCCAAGACTGAGACGTTCCAGAGGAAGAAGTACATGGGGGTGTGGAGCTGGCTGTTTGCTGGAATGATACAAAGAATGGCCAAGTTGCTAGCCAGAGTCAAGAGGTACATGGCGACAAGGAGCAGGGAGAGTGAAATCTCACCTTCTCGCCCAATGGAAAAGCCCACGAGGATGAATTCTGTCACTGTTGTGGTGTGATTCTCCATCCCTCAGCCTCCAGACACTTGACAGCTTCACCTGAAGGGAGAAGGAGGAGACACTGCAGTACAGACATTAGGATGTAGGGAATAAATTATCTAAGCGTTCTGTGTACCAGTGATGGATGGATGGATGGATGGATGGATATTAGGAAACATATCCAGGGACCAGTGTTCACTGTGTTTTCCCCATTGCTGCAAATTGGGAAATTTTAGTGAACGAGATCCCTGAGCATACATAGCTGAATGGATAAACATTGAAAAGGTACATTCAATGATGGATGGATGCTCTCTAACTTCAATTCTGTGTATCCATCCATTAGATCTATATTGCCGACGCACCCCCACCCTCCCACCCCCCATGAGAAATAAGACATGGAGGCGTAAGTTGGATTGTAAATGGCTGCACTCTTTAATAAAAACAAAGCAAGGAAGTTGGTGGAATTGCTTCTAAGCAATCACGGGTCCTGTATTATGTATCTAACAATTCAACGTCATTAAACACAGGTGTCTGTCCTGGATATACCCTCCAATGCCAGTACAAAATTCAACATCTAAAACATCCTCTTCAACAGGCCCGTGACCAAGGCCGAAGGGGAAAATTGCCCATTTTGGGCACGAGTAAGAAGAATGGTGTCATTAAGACTGAGTGACATGCTTGCCCTTACCCCCACTTGACACCCCTCCCAGGGGAACGATCCTGATGTTAGCCATTCCCTGCTTATCACCAGGTATCGCCCCCCCTGCCCCCCCATCTCTTATGGAGATGACTCTTTCATCTATCCTACATCTACCTAACCAAGAAGATCTATTAACCATACTGGACCCCCGCCACCACATTGGGACAAGCCAACTTCTGGCCTGTGCCGTAACCCACCAACTCCTGCTCACACCATACTATCCAGTGTCCCTGTTATGCTAGTTAGATACAAAGTGTTCCCCTCTGGGGACAAGTGAGCCCCATCCCGCCCCTAAACAGCTCTGGCCGTGCATAAGTAATTTGTATGTGTCGCACGCATCCACCACCTAAACCAAACCACCACTTGTTAATCTCCTGGTTTACAATCCTCCTAGCCTTATCTATTTTCTTAGGTTGGGTGACACCCCCCCACCCCCATGTAAGACGTGGGACTAGGTGTGCCCACAAAATCCTAACTCCTAGGAAAAAACCCTTAATTAACGGCAGGTGTGATTTAATTTGTATTACTAGGCTTACACTAGTATTACTAGCAATTTTTTACTAGGCTTACACTACCTTAGGTCGTTCTCTCCTCAATGAACGATGATGATGTTCCGGGGTTCCTGGTTTCGCATGCGAGACAGCATCGGGACCAATTGGTCCCACTTCATACCCTTGTGGCCCATCCACCTTAATTTAACCCTGTTTGTCAGACCAAGTTGTGTCCCCCGCCTTGGGACCGCTTCGCTTCCTCACCAGCCCGGTGAACCAAGCTGTGGCCAACAATCCACACCACCGTCTTGTTTCCCGGATGGTGTCTATCTCCTGAATAAATGCAAAAACAAGTTGTTAGTTCATAATTTGTGGTCAGATGTATCCCCGGTAGGCCAGTAAACACCATCTTCCAATGGCTCTAATGTCTCTTTCTGACAAGCCTGCAGCAGCAGCTGTCGTTGCGACTCCTATCCTGAACAAGTGTGTTCCGTACCTGTCTACAGACAGTCCCACTACCTTTAGTGCTTCCTTAAACACCCCTGCAAACTGGTAACGCATGAGTGGTGTACCGTTCCCATGAATAAACAAGTTCCCTGGCCCCAAAAGGAGGGCTTGGAGGTATCTTTCAACTGACAGGACCGGGCAGATGTCCCGCTCACCAGTCATGTTCAAAGTGACAATCTGCCCCTGCCCTTTTTGATCGGTCTTAGAACGCCAAATCCTGATCGTTAGTAACCCAAAGTGAATCCGGATGTCTTGCAACATCACAGCCCTTTCTGACCGGTCATATTTGCTTTCAGCTGCCACCTCGCTTATTCTGAATGCCCCCCAAAACATAATTTTGAAAACAGTGGAAAACAGCAACCTTTCGTAACGATTAAAACAAATCCCCAGCAGTGCCTCACACAAAGCTCGTAGCACCGTGAGAGAAATGAGGGCCCTCTTGTTGTTCTATTGATCTTGTTCCCGAACCCAACTCTCAACCATGCACCTTGCAAGGAAACCCTTCTCCGGTGGGGAGTACCCATACAGAGGAGATATGATAGAGGTCTATAAAATCATGAGTGGTGTGGAACTAGTAAACAGGGAACGGTTATTTACTCTCTCAACTGGTACTAAAACTAGGGGACACTCCATGAAACTCACAGGTGGCAAAGTAAAAACAGACAAAAGAAAGTATTTTTTCACTCAAATTAAATCAAATCAGTTTATTTAGCACTGGCTTTCGCCATGGCCAGACAAAACACAAATACACAACAGTAATAAATGTGAACACAACACGAAATACAATATAACATCGTATCAAAATTAAAAATCAGAAATCAGAAATAATTATCCAGGCCATAAATGGGTAAAATACCACTCATATACCAAGGCAATTAACAAAACCTGTGGTTGGCTTTTGCATTCCCAAAGAAACATTCTAAAAGGCAAACCAATCATCTCCCTGATAACCCATCTCTCCTGCATACTTCCACAGCATCTATTCAAATACAATACGATTTGTTGATTGAGGCTGGTTTTCGCCATAAGGCACGCTCATTAGGATCCAATACCGTTATCACGTACATAAAAGGCATCATGCCCTATGAAATAAATTGCTTTCACATTTCCTATACCACGAATACAACACTTGTTTCACCCAGCCTCTATAATTGAGGCCATACAATGATCAGGATACTAGAAGGGGAGAGGGGAGGGGGAAGGGGCGCCTTGCTCTTCAGCGGGGGGTAACCATGGCAGAGCTTGTCCCCTGAACATAGGCCTCCTATTACAGAGTGCCCAAGCTATATCAAATGCAAAAAGTCAATCCCATCTTATCCAATGCAAAGATACATCCGTTTAAGTTACATCAGGGGGTATCCATTCCCTTACCAATTAGGCTTAACAACCTTTCCTTTGCCCCACTATATATTTTTTGTATTTTATTTTTTTTATTTTTTCCACTCAGCGTACAATTAGGTTGTGGAATTTACTGCCAGGGGAGGTGGTCAAGGCCAGCAGTATAGCTGAGTTTAAAAGAGGTTTGGACAAGTTTCTGGAAGATAGTTCCATTAGCAGCTATTAGCCAGATAGGATTGAGGAACAAAACCCTTTACTGTGGAGAACCTGGGGATGACCCACAGGGAATGGATAGCATGGTGACCTGTTGGGTGCTTCTCCCAGGCCCCTGTGACTGGCCACAGTTGGAGGCAGGATGCTAGTCTCGATGGACCATTGGTCTGACCTAGTATGGCACTTCTTACATTCTTACGTAAGTGATTTAAGCCGGCAGGACAATGCACACACTCTACTACAATCCAGATTTAGACGAGCTAATTCTGGTATGAGGATCATGTAAAACCAGGCCGTGTGATGATTTTGTTTGTCTCTTTCTCATAGCTTCACTCTCCCCAGGGCATTTTATGCAATTTGAAGCCAAACATACTTTACACAGAATTTCTCCTTTGCCGATCCCCGCTGCTTCTCAAATGCCTACATGCTGCCTGTTGCCTGTCAGTCTCTGTCTGATATTCTCCATCCTGGGGGGATTCTGTGCCACTTGAAGCCCTCTCAGAGTTGGGGTAACACCATCTCCTCCTATACTAGTGCTTGTAGCTTGAGTGCCTGGCACCCACTGCCTGCTAGTGTCCACTCTGTCCTCTGTCCACCTCCTGCATGCCAGTCTGTCTCTGATATTTCTGCCCCCCTCGGGCTGTCTGTGCAAGTTTGGGGGAAGAAAATGTGTCATACAAGGACAGTAAAACTGCTGTTTAAAGACATGGAAGCCCTGCCAAGTGATTCCTGTTTATTTCAATGGAAAACAAATGAAAAATGAATGAATTTTTGGAAATGAAAATGAAAGGACAAACAAAAACAAATGAACTTTTAAAAACAAAAATGACAGGGGAAACCAAAACAAATGAGATCCCTTCTGCACACCCTTAGAGGCTTGGACTTAACATGTAAACGGGGTGACTTAGACACCCAAGCTGCTATGAAACTGGATTGGGTTGAGCAGCTGCTATATATTTTAACATCCCTTTTAAATATCCGAGGAAAATTTTATCTAAACTGTTGAGCAGCACCAAGATGATTCCAAGGTTGCAAGCAATTTAGAGCTGAAACAGCTAAGAAAAAATTAGGTCAATGCATCCAATATATTCCACCTGAACTGAAAAACAGGGCTTTTGGTAATAACCAATATGTTTACATCCCATTGTGTAACCATTTTGGTTATTCCGTTTTAGTGTTTTACTGGGTTTTTTTTTATTTTTATGATTGAGTTTTTTCAAGTGTTTGTGGTCATTTCGTTATTTTGGTTATGTTATTTCGGCTATATTGGCACTGCTATGCAGACACAGTGGCCCCAACTCATGGCGTACTGAAATTACCAAGAAAACTCAAAGTAAATAAATCAGAAAAACAAAATACAAAAAAGGAACAATCAGAATTTTTTTAAAAAATATTATTTTTTAAATAACAATGATGAAAAATCAAAATAATTGGAAACCAGGAGGAAAAACTAGAAATAATGGAACCAAGAAACTTTGGGGGAGGGGGGGAACCTTTAAAATTGAATAATCAGAGGAAAAAAGGATATGTGAATTCCTGTTAAGTTCATAGGTATTATTCTGGTGCTCAAAGGGATATCCAGCACGGAAAATAAAGTCTGAATAATAAATCTACTACCAGTTTCAGCTTTGTGACAAGCATACTCACCTGGCTAGAGAAAGCAGAAAGAAATGTTCAATAGTTGGCTTCTGTGCTCTGCCCTGTGTGGAATTACACACCATGGTCTTCCAAACTGACTGTATTCTGTCTGCTCACACCCAGATAAAAAAGTTCTTTAAGATTGCATCAATAGTTTCTCCTAACTGTACTTTGGTCCTTCCCCTGAATAGCACTCTTTTCTATATTTCTATCAATCCCCTGTCATCAATCCCTCTCCCCACCCTCCGTTTCTTTCCACTGAATGGATACATATCGGTCTCTTATTGCTACAGGGTCTTGGTATCCTCTCTCCATACCGCACAGCCAAACACCAATGTTTTTTTCAAACTACGGGTAAATTATAATGAATTTGTTCTGACTCAACACATGCCTCTGAGAACTAATCAATCCCATGTCCCCCAAGGAGGCCTGGGGGAAATGCAATGAAAGGCATTGCTGAGCTAAAATGATTAGGACGGGCATCAGGGGAGGAGATTGTGGATAGAACTGAAAAGGATGCATCCCAAATGTTACAAGACACCATAGGTAGATGTAAACGACCACACTCTTTATTCCGAAACTTAATTAGGGTAGGTGGGTTAATTGCCTAACGCGATTTGGGTCCAGTACCTAACTTAGCCTGTCAAAGCTAACCTCAGGGGGATGTTTCCCCCCCTCATCTTCCTGCGGTGCTGGCCACAGGTGAGGGGGACAAAGTCCTTCCAGACCTGAGTAAGGAGGAATGTGCCTGAAGTCTGGAGACTGTTCCTTTCCCTACCGTCCTCGCTGCTCACCACTCACTGGGACGCCACCCGACCACTTGCCATACCCTGCTTTTGCGGTAGGTGTGGCCTCCCCATCTCTTAAGGAGATGACTCACACTTATGCTAATTCTATTATAACATCTGAACGACAGTACTGGTCCCCTGCCACTAAAGCACCACCGGAGATAGCCGGACAGGCCTGACTGTTGCCTAGCCATTCCCCTATCTAGGACTTCAACTAGCTTATACTTCACAGCCTGTATGTAACAATTGTTTCCCTCAGGGGACAAATGAACCCCATCGCTACGGTAGAACTCAGGCCTCTTGTGTGATAGGGCTTGATGGTTGATACTCTCCTCGACCAGCCCTGCCAACCACTTACCAATGTCCCTGTTGATTGTCTTCCTAGTTCTATCTATCTTCCTAGGATGTCCTGCCTTACCCCAGAACATCCGCTCTACCAGGTCACTCCAAAATATAAGAGCAGATGGGAAAAGCTTGTTAATCTCCATACATCGTTCTTGATGCTCTTTATAGGCTGGACCTCTTTCAGCTGTGGTAGGTCATTCTTGGCTAAATGCAGGCGATGACTTCCGGTGGGCCCCCCCCTGGGTGCCGCCTGAAAACTCGGCAGGAATTGGAGCCCTCTCATACCACTGTGGCCCTTCCACCAAATCTCTGCTCTCACTGAAAGACCCAGTGGGTCTGTCCAGCTGCCTTGCCCACCCAATGTACCAAACTATGGCCAATGATCCACACCAGCAATTGGCGGCAGGGAGCAGTGCCTGAGGGGAGACAAATGGATAAATCAATGATGGTAAGGGGAGGGGGCTCACCAGAGAGGACTGGGAAACCGCCAAAAGCCACTGGCCCACTGATCAGAAGCCTTACTCTGACATTCCAGCAGCTGCTGGAAAAATAGAGGCTCATATACAAAAAGAGTGTGATCCACCAAGGGAAGCTGCAGACGGATCAATGTGGCCCTTAGGAAAACCTTGAATTGGTACCTGGTAAGGAACCCACCCTCTGCATGCCAGAAGAAGGTGACAGGAGTCTGGGACTGGATGGCGAAATGTACCTCTAATGCACAGACTGGGCACAGAGGGCAGACCTGGCCCTTTTCAGCCTAACTGTCTGCCCCCGACCTCTCTGTTCGGTTATGAATCACCAGACCGGAATGGACATTGATGACTGGTTCATTCAGACATCTTCTACTTTTAGGACCTACCTGTGGTATCCTTGACGGATTCTGCCGCTAGCTTGCTCACCCAGAAGGCCCTGATGAATATTAACTTATATGTGGAACTAAACAAACTAACCTCGTAAACATCAGAAAAAACTTAGGGGAGGACCCTGCAAATGTCCAGCAGCAAGGGTGTGTGTGTGTGTGTGATGGGAATTCACCTATCGGGGGTACTTCCCTGTTCCTGGGACCGGCAGCTTTTGAGTAAGCAAGTGCCTGGCAAAGAAACCCCGGTCTGGAGGTGACTGACATGCGCGACAGCTCATAAAGCCCATAGCAGCTAGCTTTATGACTATGGTGCCTAACGCAGCCCCTCTCCTTCTCAAGTGACGGGTGACCAGGAGCATCTGGGGTTCTGTAATGGGTAAGTCCAACACCCACCCCTGGAGAGACCAGAATGCTCTGTCATAAGCCACCCTTGTTCATGCTGCAAGGGTTCCTTGTATGTTGCTGTACAGCTGTAAGATCCAAGGCTCCACACCAATGGCAGCAGCGGCTCTGGAGTCAGCCTGGCTTCAGGTGCCAGTGAGCAGAAACACTCCATCTGGAAGTGAGAGAGGGCGTTGGCTACACTGCTAAATAGGACGAACACATACCTAACCTGGAATCAAATGTTATAGTTCAAAAAAGTGAGCACGAATACCCTAACCAGGTTCATGGCCTGCGGGGACCACAAAGATAGAGAATTTATTATGTGGACCACTGTCTGATTCTCACACCAGAAGAGCACAGTGTGGTTCGCAAACTCCACCAGCCAAAGGTGCACCGCCACAACGATGGGGAATAGTGCCAGGAGTGTAAGGTCCCTAGTAACTCCAGTCTCCATCCACTTAGGTGGCCAGGGGGTGGCGCACAATCTATCCCTAAAGAATACTCCAAAGCCAAAACCTCCAGCCGAGTCTGTGTGGACCTGGAGTTCCACTTCCCACAAGAGCTGGTCCATCCACAAACTAGTCCCATTAAACCCTGCTAAGAAGGAGGTCCACATGCCCAAATTGTCCTTCATTTCCCTCGAAAGTCTGACATGATGGCAAAGCTGAAAGGTGCCCTCCAACCTAGCATAAAGGAATTATAAGAACGTCCACCCTGGTGCAAGCACCCTACACACAAAACTGAGGTTCGGAAGCAGAGACTGGATCTGCCTAACCATCACTTTGCTGGCAGCGAGGTACTCATTAATATTAGAATGGAGGGTCATCAGCTTATTTTCAGGGAGGCAGGAGATGGCAGCCACCGTGTCCAGTTCAATGCCCAGATATGTGAAAATGGTGGAAGTTCCTTCCATCTCTTCCTGGGCTAGGGGGATCCCATACTCATCAGCCACCTGCTGGAAGGTCTGCATAAGTTCCCAGCATTCTCCATGGCAGAGCAGCCAATGAAAAGGAAGTTGAGATTTTTAATAACTTCCCCCTAGTCAGTGCGCTGCCAGAACCACCCATTCAACCAGGGAGCTAAATCTCCCAAATGCCGAGCATGAGATAGAGTAGCCAGTGGGCATGGCTTTGTCAAAGTAATAGTAACCTTCAAACTGGAAACCCAACAGTGGAAAACTGTCCAGGTGAACGGGAAGCAAGCGATAGGCAGACTTTATGTCGCATTCGCCAGGAGGGCACCATGGCCACAGCGTCTAACCAATGCCACTGCTGAATCGAATGATGCATAATGGATTGATGTGAGCTCCCTGGGTATGACATAGGTCGCAGACCCAACACAAGGTTATGATAGGTGGTGGATTAGACGGAATTCGCCCGGGCCCTTTTTTGGGGACAACTGTGAAATGAGAGATCACCATATCGGGGAAAGGGGTGGGGAATCTTGAACCCTTCCCTGAACCTACCAACTATGTGTATAACCTCCTCCCAGTCGAGTGTTCCCAGAGGACCAGTTCCAGGTGCTCAATGTTAATTGGTGTTGGGGTTCTTTACCAGGCTCCCGGCACTCCCTCCCATTGACCACCCTTCCCAGGGGACTCGGAGACTGATTTCCCTTTTGCCTGGGGTTTGGATCTGGGACATGCTGACACTGCATGATACTCGCCACAGTTGGGCAGGAGTGCCAGAATCTGTAGGCCTCCTAGGAGCACTTCCAGAACGGCTGAATTCCCAGCATTGCCCAGCGGCGCTCCTCACTGCTTTCTTTCCTTCTCCACGCAAGGAGTCATTGGTCGGTGCCAGGCCTCCCCTCAGCAGGACATAACCTCTGTCAGAACTGGGGGCATTGGCCACATCGTCATGAAGTCAAACCACAGATCATGGGCATGAAGCTCTCAGTGGAGCCTCGGGGGTGAAGGTTGCCCTGTGTCTAACAGTCTCATTGTACCTTAACCAAGTCCCTGGTAGGGGTGTGCATGTCATTTTCATTATTACAATAATGATAATGAAAATTGTTGTTTTCATTATTGTTATTGCAATAATAAAAATGGTGAATAATAATAACAAAAATAGAAATGAAAATAACATTTTGTTTTTGAAATAAAAAGGGAAAACTGTAAACTGAATTTCCAGCTATAACTTTATTGTTTCTTATTCAGTTCTGATGACACTTTGAGAAAGTGTACCCCCAATGGAGGGCACTCTGTGTACCACAATTCGAAACGATTAGATAAAGAGAACCGATTTTAGAAGCAATTTAATATTGTGATTTTAGGAAAAGCTCCATACACATTCATGGCTACAACATCTTTATTTTCCATCCAATTTACATGATACCTCTGCATAGCATGTTGCTCCACAAGCTTAACAATCCTTCCAATTTTCAGAAAGATTGTCTAAAGGGTTCTGATGGTATAAGACATTAACTTGAAAATACATTTCCAGCTATAACAGTCGGGGGGGCACTATGGGGGATGGGGGCCTGTGGGGTTTGAGGGGGAGGGTTCTTGCGCACCTGTAAATAGGGGATGAAATAAATGCTTTTGCCACATTATTGCCTCCTGCGACCATTTCTGGCCAACAGGGGTGGGGTGGGGTCGGCTCCCGTGTAGGGCCTGGCCCTGGGATCCCCCGGGGGTACCATGGGGGTGGTCTGGTAGGTGATCACCCTCACACTTCAGCCTCCCAGCTGATATGCCTCACCAGGGTGTCCCGGATGCGCTTGGCATAACAGTAATCCCTCAGGTTGTCAGCCTTCACATATAGAGGCACAGGGCCGGGTGGTTGGATGGGCTCGTGGTATTCCAGGGCTTCCCCCTTGGTCTTGCACATGTTGTGCAGCACACAGCAGGCCCCGATCACCAGGACCGAGGTCTCCACAGTGTAGTCCAGCCGGCCTGCAAGGCTCCTCCAGCGCTGCTTGAGGGCCCTGAAGGCTCGCTCCACCACGGTCCTGCTGGAACACAAGCGGGTATTGTACAGTGCCTCCACAGGGTTGCGGGAGATTCGGTACCCCTTCATCAGCCACTGGGTGAGGGGATAGGCCGGGTCACCCAGGATACATGGGGGAATCAGTACCCCCTCGATCCAGGTCATCTCCATGTCAGCAAAGTCCCCCTGGAACATCCAGGCATTGAAGGGGGAGATGGTCATGTTCCGGGCATCATGACTGCAGCTGGAGTTGCCCGTGAAGATGTCTATGAACCACCCCCGGTGATCCACAACCACGTGCAGCTGCAGTGAGCGATACCCGTGCCTGTTGACATACTCTGCGGCCTCCCCTGCGGAGGGGCGGAGTATCTCAATGTGGGTGCCGTCCACGGCACCCATGCAGTTGGGGAAGCCTCCAGCCACAAATCCGGCCATCACAGCCCCCTAGTCCACCAGCTGGATCATTCTTTCCAGGAGCATGCCCTCCACAGCCTCGCAGACATTCTGGAGGATACAGGCAACGGTGCTCAGGCCGACCCTGAAGTGCTGGGAAACGGACCAGCAGGAGTCGGGCGTTGCCAGGGCCCAGACTCCAATTGCCACCCACTAGACCATAGGGATGGGGGTACACATGGGGGTGTGGTGGCGCTCCATCCAGGGTGTGAGGAGCTCGGCGAGCAGCAGCAAGGTGAGCTTGTCCATCCTAAAGTGGGCCCTCCAGGCTGCCTCATTCCACTGGGCCAGCGCCCTGTCCCACCACTCCTGTGCCTGCTCTGTGACCCATAGCCGCCGGTCAATGGACATAGCGAGCAGGGCAGCCCAGTGAGAGGCCTCCCTCCCCCATTGGAGGTGCCCGGCCACCTCTTGGATCGCCGCTGCCCATCTCCGGTCCTGGCTCACGGCCTGCTGGTCAGCCCCGGATACCGTTTGAGCCCTGAGCCAGTCCAGGGCTCGCCTGCAGCCATGGGGGGACCTGAAGGACCGTGAACTGCTCCAGGCCACGGAAACCCGCAGGTGGGCACCCAGGTGCATCTCTGTGGTAATGATGCGAAACTGATCAGTGTAGGTGTGATACCACTTGGCTGCGAGCGCGGGATGCATCCAGTAGGTGGCCTCCCTGTCTCACTCCATGGTGTTGGCAGCCCCTAGGATTGGGGGTGGGATATGCCGGCCCAGTAATGGGCTGGGTCGGTCGGTGCCCCACCCCCAGCTGCCTGGGCCTCCCACTGCAGGGCAGGTGTCCCTGGGCATGCTGTTGGGTGCACCTGCTGTCCGTGCATGGGGCCTGGCACACAGACGGGGGTGCGCGGCTGTGCATTACTGTATCAGCTGCATGACTTCTGCCATCACCCCCCCTCCCTGTTTGCAACACCTTGTCCTTGCCAGCCTGATTAGCGGTCCTGTCTGGGCACTTGTTTCCTGCAGCTGTGCCGGGTCCACACCCCACGCCTCGCTCTGTTGCTATACATTGTTGTGACTTGTGGCTGCCTAGCTTGTCCTTGGGACCCCTCGGAGCCCCCGCCCTGGCCCTGCATGGAATGTGTGCCCCCCTGTCTGTGGTGTTAATCTCCCTGTCTGTCTGGACAATGACTGGTTGTGCTTCCACTGGGCTCCCGTTTCCCAGCCCCCATGAGGCCCCCCATAGCTGGACCTTCCGCGAGACCATGGCCCTGTGTGTCCTGTGGCATACCCCGGCCGTCCAGTTGCTCCTGGGCTGCCCTGACAGCCAGTCGGGTGCTTATGCAAGCCTGAGCTCTGGGCTTCACTACTTCGGCTATGAGGTGAGCACTTGGGATTGCCAGCTGCATGCGGAGATGCGGGGGTTGGTTCCCTTTCCAGATGGGCGCATCCTGGAGATGAGGTGCTCTCATGTGGCCTGGTCTGCGACTGAGACTGTGTCTGCGCTGTCTGTGTGCAGCCTGGCCACCTACACAATCTGCCTTGCAGAGGGGGGTCCTGCCTTGGCTGTGTCCTACTTTGGCTGTGTTCACGGGGCCCGGGGGTACCAGCACTCTTGTGGGGCAGCGTATCACTGGCTGTTGGAGCTCGGTCAGCTTCCGTGGCTTCCTTCTGCTGACTGCTTCGTGTCTGAGCCTACTGCAGCGGAGCTGTCGGCGCTGTCGGGTGTGTGGTCCCGTTCGGATGTGCAGTTGGGGCTGTCCATGTAGAATACATTTGAGGCCTACTACCTGATCGCCCACCACATGTTCTTGTTGGGGTACCAGCAGGGCATGATCCATAGGCCCCACCTGGTTCACCAGGCGGTGCACCCAGGCCCTGGCCCCATCATAGCCCCCAGAAGCTGGCTGTGAGTCCTGGTGTGCCTCCCGGCCCCAGGTTGCCTGCCTCTGTGTGGGCTCCCGCCCCCGCCTGGGGTCTGGGTTCTGCTTTCAGCTTCCTCCCTGCTCTCTCTGCCATGCTGCTTTGCTGCCTGCTTGCTGGGGTGCTGATTCCCCTGCCTGTGGCCCCGGTCCCCCTCTGGGCCCCCCTGTCTGCCTCTGCACCCGGTGATCCCCTCCGTGATTGCCTTCCATGGTGCCTGGGTCCGGCTCTCTGCATGTCCTCACCAACTTGCCTAAGTCCAGCTGACTGTCCTCACCCACCAGCGCTCCCTCGTGTGGGCCCAGCCCCCCCTTGGGTGCCTGTGTGACCTCAGGGTATAAGGGTCCCCTGACTGCCCCTCCCGGCTTCCTCAAGTGGAGGTCTGCATCTTTGGACCTTATGCGCTGCACCGACTCTCCTGCCTACCCTCCATCACCCCCTCACCAGGGTATGGGGTCCCAGTGTGCCTCCTGGACCATTCCCGGCCCACTCCCTGTTCCGTGTGGGCTCCTGCTGTACCTTGGGCCCAAGCTCCTGGGACCCCCCATTCCTGGACTGCCTGTATTGCTGTGGGGGTGTCTGTGTGGACTGTTCTGCTGCGGGGGTTGTGGTTGCTGTTGCCTGTGTCCTGCCCTGCCCCTGTGCCATTTCCTCCCCTCTTCCCTGTTTTGCGTCCCCCCATGCCCGGTGTGCCTTGTGTGTTATCTGGGCGCCCGTGTCCCCCCTTTCCTTCCTTTTCCTTCTGTGTGTGTGCCCGGGCATGTGCTTGTGCTGTGTGTTCCACTGTGCCCCCGTTGTCTGTGGGCCTGTTGTGTGTGGTACCTGGCCAGCTCTTCTCCCTCTTCCCCATCCCTTCCTGTTTCCCTTGTGTGGGCATTCCCTTTTGTGCCTTCTGGCTTCATTTTCCCTCAGGTGGCTATGTCTGTGTCCCGCCCCTGGCCGGTGGCTTGTGGGTGTTTTGACCACAGCCGGGAATCGGTGGCATGTCTGTTGCACTGCCCTGGACCGTGATCTTCCGGCCCGATTCCCTGCCATGGTCCCGGTCCCATCACGTCTGTTCAGGGCCGTTTTTGACCACGGGGGGGGGGG
>QEPC01010493.1:173461-187044 GCA_003113815.1 Sphenodon punctatus
GATGGATGGATGGATGGATGGATTGATGTTAGGAAACATATCCAGGGACCAGTATTCACTGTGTTTTCCCTATTGTTGCCAATGGGGAAAATGTAGTGAACGTGGTCCCTGAACATACATAGCTGAATAGATAAACATAGAAAAGGCACGTTCATAACTGGATGGATGGATGGGTGCTCTCTAACTTTAGTTCTGTCTATCCATCCACCATCATCTCTATTATTACACATAACAAACTGTCCATCCATCCATCCATCCATCACTATATATAGACTATTGTTGGTTGACATCTAATCTAATCTAATCTAATCTAATCGATCTATCTATCTATCTATCTATCTATCTATCTATCTATCTATCTATCTATCACAAATAACAACAAAAAATAACAGATGAAGAAACATTGCTGTAGACTGGACTTCAGAAGAGAAATCTCATTCAAAGACAGAAATCCCACTCCATATACTCTAAGATTAGAGGCTATTAGGGGTGTGCAATGTGTTTTCGTTTTGTTTAGGTACAAAAATGAAGGAAGCCCCATTCGTTTTAGTAACTAGGAAATGAAAATTAAGGAATTAGGAAATGAATGAACTTTTAAAAATGAAAATGAAAGGGAAACAAAAACAAGAACAAATGAGGTCCCTTTTTCACACCCCTACCTTCTGCACACCCTACTGCCTGATGTTCCTTTCTTCCTGTCTCTTGTTCTTGCCCAAATGTGTCTCTCTCACACATCTCTCCTGCCCCCCCGAGGTGATCTCTGCAAGTTGACGTCCTGTCACACTTTTTGGTGACTGCCTGTGCCGTAGCCAGTGCCCGCTGCTCCTCTGACCTTCTTCCACTGCTGCCGGTCTGTGGCTGTTTTACACGTGCAGAGTTATTCTGAAGTGGCTGTAATTCCAGATTTGCCATTCTGGAGTTGTCATTCTAGAATAGTTGTTTACACAATCTTTAATGCTCCAGAATAAGCACTATTTGAGGTTGGCTGTGTAAACGCTTACTCTGATATGAGTCACAAGGAGGACTGCATCGAGCTTATGGTGCAGCTTATTTGAATTATAGCACATCTGGGGAACTCGGTCTGAGAGGAGAATGACTCTACTAGTGCATCAGTCTTGTCATTTATTGACTGGGACATACATTTTCAGAGGGGTTTCTGTGTTTTTGTAGAGAGATGAGACGAACAGGGGAGTTCCAAAAGGAACTGGAATGTTCTGCATATTTATTTTTATTTATTTTTTTAAAAAATGTACCCTACCCCTCCTGCCAGGCACCCCGAGATGGCTAATAAAATCAATCAAATAAAATACAATAAAACATATAAAAACATCAAATAACAATAAAAATGAGAACTCCCACCCCCCCGTCCCCACCCCACCATCCCATCCACCCTCATCCTTCTCCCAGCTCACCAATGCCTGGCGGAACAGTCAGATCTTATAATTCCTGAGAGGTCCGGGGCCAGATGGGTCCCCACCAGGAAGGAGTTCCGAAGGTGCGGCGCGACCACCAAGAATGCCCTGTCCTGTGTGGCCCCCTGGGAAACCCGAGGGACCTGCAACAGCGCACCCCACGATGACCGCAGGGGCCTGTCTAGAACCCAGGGAGTGAGGCGGTGTCGCAAATAGGCAGGGCCCAGACCATGTAAGGCTGCGCATAGAGAGCGCAGTTGAATTTCAGAGCCTTCTTCCCCTCTGATTTCTGGGTGCTGTGTGTGCAGCTGTGAGCCCCTCTCCCCCCAACGTCCTTGCTATGTCACTTGCTGTCATGGGTACCTGGAGCGGATGAGCGTGATGGATTNGGGTGCTTATGCAAGCCTGAGCTCTGGGCTTCACTACTTCGGCTATGAGGTGAGCACTTGGGATTGCCAGCTGCATGCGGAGATGCGGGGGTTGGTTCCCTTTCCAGATGGGCGCATCCTGGAGATGAGGTGCTCTCATGTGGCCTGGTCTGCGACTGAGACTGTGTCTGCGCTGTCTGTGTGCAGCCTGGCCACCTACACAATCTGCCTTGCAGAGGGGGGTCCTGCCTTGGCTGTGTCCTACTTTGGCTGTGTTCACGGGGCCCGGGGGTACCAGCACTCTTGTGGGGCAGCGTATCACTGGCTGTTGGAGCTCGGTCAGCTTCCGTGGCTTCCTTCTGCTGACTGCTTCGTGTCTGAGCCTACTGCAGCGGAGCTGTCGGCGCTGTCGGGTGTGTGGTCCCGTTCGGATGTGCAGTTGGGGCTGTCCATGTAGAATACATTTGAGGCCTACTACCTGATTGCCCACCACATGTTCTTGTTGGGGTACCAGCAGGGCATGATCCATAGGCCCCACCTGGTTCACCAGGCGGTGCACCCAGGCCCTGGCCCCATCATAGCCCCCAGAAGCTGGCTGTGAGTCCTGGTGTGCCTCCCGGCCCCAGGTTGCCTGCCTCTGTGTGGGCTCCCGCCCCCGCCTGGGGTCTGGGTTCTGCTTTCAGCTTCCTCCCTGCTCTCTCTGCCATGCTGCTTTGCTGCCTGCTTGCTGGGGTGCTGATTCCCCTGCCTGTGGCCCCGGTCCCCCTCTGGGCCCCCCTGTCTGCCTCTGCACCCGGTGATCCCCTCCGTGATTGCCTTCCATGGTGCCTGGGTCCGGCTCTCTGCATGTCCTCACCAACTTGCCTAAGTCCAGCTGACTGTCCTCACCCACCAGCGCTCCCTCGTGTGGGCCCAGCCCCCCCTTGGGTGCCTGTGTGACCTCAGGGTATAAGGGTCCCCTGACTGCCCCTCCCGGCTTCCTCAAGTGGAGGTCTGCATCTTTGGACCTTATGCGCTGCACCGACTCTCCTGCCTACCCTCCATCACCCCCTCACCAGGGTATGGGGTCCCAGTGTGCCTCCTGGACCATTCCCGGCCCACTCCCTGTTCCGTGTGGGCTCCTGCTGTACCTTGGGCCCAAGCTCCTGGGACCCCCCATTCCTGGACTGCCTGTATTGCTGTGGGGGTGTCTGTGTGGACTGTTCTGCTGCGGGGGTTGTGGTTGCTGTTGCCTGTGTCCTGCCCTGCCCCTGTGCCATTTCCTCCCCTCTTCCCTGTTTTGCGTCCCCCCATGCCCGGTGTGCCTTGTGTGTTATCTGGGCGCCCGTGTCCCCCCTTTCCTTCCTTTTCCTTCTGTGTGTGTGCCCGGGCATGTGCTTGTGCTGTGTGTTCCACTGTGCCCCCGTTGTCTGTGGGCCTGTTGTGTGTGGTACCTGGCCAGCTCTTCTCCCTCTTCCCCATCCCTTCCTGTTTCCCTTGTGTGGGCATTCCCTTTTGTGCCTTCTGGCTTCATTTTCCCTCAGGTGGCTATGTCTGTGTCCCGCCCCTGGCCGGTGGCTTGTGGGTGTTTTGACCACAGCCGGGAATCGGTGGCATGTCTGTTGCACTGCCCTGGACCGTGATCTTCCGGCCCGATTCCCTGCCATGGTCCCGGTCCCATCACGTCTGTTCAGGGCCGTTTTTGACCACGGGGGGGGGGGGGTTGTTCGGTTCACCCCCATCGGGGATCCACTGTGGTGAATTGGGACCCCGTGATATCTGAAATCACCCATAGTCCCATTTCTGTCCTCAGGGTCTCCTGTTGCTCCCTGTGCAGCTCCGCTGGAGGTGCTGGGGCACCCCTGAAATGAGAGATGAGAGAGGCCACCGCACCCCAAGCCTCCCATGTGGATCCCGGAGGGGACCGGCAGCATGGGGATATCCAACTCCAGCCCAGCAGACACCAATCCATTTAGGTGACCTGGGGTAGGGTCCCCTCGCAGGCACCTGGCGGGGGGGGGGTCATCAGCAAAGCAGGTCGGAGGGGTAATCCTGTGGCCACCCCACCTTGGCTGCTGACCAATCTGCCCTCACAAGGTCTGTTTTGGCTCTCAGCAGTCCCCAAGTGACAGGGGCTGACGAGACTGCTCTGGGGGCTAGAGCAGCTGCTGCAGGCCTGGCAAGGCCAGGGCCTGAGGTTGAGCCCTCCCACCCCCGGAGGCAACCATGTCCCTTATTAAGGTCTCGCAACCAGCAAGTCTGTCCTGGAGGGACACAACAACAATGGCTCCTCAGGCCCTTCGGCTCCCGGCCTGTGAAGAGGGAGGGAAGTTCCTGGCCCAGCAATGGATAAACTGCTGGCATCACCTGGTGCTGTGTCTCCCGGGAGGGGCACAGCCACTGGCTGGGCAGCCTGTTGAAGTCTGCCTTTGGCACCAGTGGACTTTCTCTTTGATTTTCCCATGCCACAGGATAGGGGAAAGACTATGACACTCCACTCAGCTGGATCGTTTCTCAACTTACCCGAGCCCCAAAAGACTCAGAATAAGATGGCTCTGCTCACTAGGAATAGGCGAACACAGTTTTGAAGTTCGGAGTTCGGACCAAACTCGACCGAACTGAACTTCCAAACCAAACTCAATTTTTGAACTGAACCGAACCGAACCGAATTTCCAAACTCGGCTCTGTTCGCCCATCCCTAAAAGATAATATTCCATTTAGTTCAATGGGGTTTGAATTTCTGAGCTTTTTTCGGAAGTTCAGAATCCGGACCGAACTCGAATAGTTCAGTCGACCAAACCGAACTTCCGAACTGAACCAAACTGAACCGAAGTTCTAAACTCGTTTCTGTTCGCCCATCCCTACCGCTCACAGATGAGTAGGAGGACTGATTTCCTGCCCTTAGCACCTAGGCTGCATCCCAGGAGGGGATTTTTTTCCCTTGCCTGGGTTCCATCACATTCTGCCATGGAGAGCGCTACAAGGGGTCCTGTCACTGCCAATTTGGGCAAACTAAGGGCTAGTATTCAGGATAGTGTGGCAATTATTCAGTAATGATCCAGTAGCTGGGGGAGGGCGGGTTGTTACCGGCCAAACTGGAATACTAGAAGGACTATTTACCATTTTCCATTCACCATTTATTGCATTACTACTTACCACGTAACCAGGCCTGTGCAGACAGAGGGAGAGAGTAAAAAGAAAAAAATCAATGGTAATTAATAGGGGTGCGCATGTCGTTTTCGTTATTACAATAACAATAATGAAAATTGTCATTTTCATTTTTGTTATTGCAATAACGATAACGGCAATAGAGAATAATGACAACGATAACGAAAATGACAACTGAGGATATAAAAAACAACAACTGAGAATACTGATAACGGTAACGGTAAGAATAAAATTCACTTATGGAGAAGTGACTGTATTTATACACATCATAGTTGACCTGAGAATGTGTTATACAAGAATCAAATAACCATACTACATACATACCAGTCATTCTCAGATACAACAGTATATATGTTTCTATGATTTTCCTTGATATTAAGACAAGGCCTTGTTGAAAGGTTTTCACAACATAAAAAATATCCCTGAGGAAGGGAATTTCTCAAAATACATCGAGTTGGGTTAAGGTTTTTTTCATTACTGTTTTAATAGCAACATAATGTTTACATATATCATGAGCGTGTTTTAGAAGATGTTGCATTTATGTAGGGTGTAAGGGGCATTTTCTTTCTTTCCCCCTTTTCTCCCCTTCTTGTTCCCCTGCACCCGTTTCCCGGTGTGTCGTGGGCTCCTGCCAAGGGGGGCGGGGTCTATAGTCTTTGGGGGGCAAACGGTGTCATTCCTAACAGCTCCATCCTCAATGCACAGCCCAACCATCACAGGGTGCAGCCAAATTGGGAAGCTGGCCCTTTTTAAGGGAGGTAGCACTAGCAAGGGGACGCCACTGGGACTCGGGACCCAGGCGGCACTGAAGTCAAAGGGGAATCACGCCTGAGTGCTGCATTCCTGGGCTTGGGCATGTCTCGGTCAGTCCAATGCCTGGAAGGTCAGAGACTAGAGTGGGGCTTAGTGAAAGGAGAGACTTTTGCAGAAGCAGCTGAGAGAGGCTTTGCGGAGACTTGGAGGTCTCAACACAAACTCTGGAGCTTGGAGGGGTTGCCCGAGATGGACATTTGCACTGGCTTTGGAGTGATTGTGCCTGATCAGGGGAGCCTGTGAGCAGCATGCAACTATCTAGCTAGGAGTGAGACTGTCTGGAATGTAAATAATAATAATAATAATAATAATAATAATAATAATACATCTTTATTTATATATAGCGCCTTTCTGTCATGCAACTCAGACTGATATACATATAGCTAATATACATAATTTTTAAAAATCCTCTCAATGCCCCTGTGAGGTAGGTTAGGCTGAGAGAATATTGTGAATGGCCCAACGTCACACACTGAGTTTCTGGTGACAGGACACATCATATGGGCATGGGACACTGTGGAATAAAGGGCACAGCAGAACTACAAACCCATTGCGGGTTGCCATCGTGGGACTAATCCTGGGAGTACTTACATCCATAACACTGGATCATGTCTGGCCTGTAGGTCTTGTAGTAGTTTCAAACATGGGCCATGAGATGAAAAAGGTTCCCCACCCCTGGTGGATGGCAATGGGTGGATGATGCATGAAATTTCGATGGTGTCTCAGGAATGATGACCCCCAAAGTGTGAGTTTGCTTATTGCATAAGACCTCACCCAGGAAGGGTTAAGTCCCCAAATGCAGGATCTGCCCCCAAATACAGTTCACACTGTCTTTTTTAATACAGTATTCCTTGTTCCTACAGGCATATATCATAGTCCATGCTTCAATTTTCCTTATCTATATACTTATCCCAGTCCTTCCTTTATCCACGGTCCTTCCATGCTGGCCTCCTCCCAGCTGGGCCCCAGTACCAGTTTCCTGTTCCTGCACCATTGAGGCAGAACCCTCTGACTTGCTGTCTCCTTCCCCAAGAGTCTTTCCCCAGACTAATTATTTTATAGCTGAGACTTCCGAGACTCTGGTGACTTACACAGCCATAGCCACCTGCTCGCACTCTGCCGACCTATGTTTGGCCTCACTACTTGGCTCTCTTAAACTTGCGTCCCCTTTTACCTTCCCTGGGAGGCTCCCTGGGAGGCTCCACCCTTGCAAGGATTCACCCCAGCCCCACAGGCCTGGTCCTCAATCTACTTATGTGACACTTTCACAGACATGTTTTGACCAGGTATCATATTTTAGAAGACTCCCCCGTCACCAGAATGTCTGGAGGATTCAGCATTGAAAGAAAATGTCACAAAATCCTGCCCTGACATGCGTGAGAGAAGCCGCAGCAAATCCCTCTTCGCACTGTCTCTTTTCCCATCGGCTGGCTCATCCGTACTGCTGTGTCTTCCCTCGCCACTTCTGCTGCTGCGACTGCCGCCGCAGGTGGGAACGCAGGCTTTCTGGCAAAGAATTCCCAGGATTGGTTTGGACAATATGTTTATAAGACAGAACTTGCAAGAAAACAAGAATGAAAGCAATAAAAATATTAGTTTACTGAAACCAAATTAATTTGAATTTTTTTTCTAGACTTTCCAATTTTCCTTCCCACTGTTAAAATTTGTTTCACATAGCTCCCTCAGTTTCTGAGCAATGACCTCTCTGCATTGACTCAGACTCTCCTTAACAGCCCTCTTGAAAATGTCATTCCTTAATGTAAAGATAAAAGGGTTGGAAAAGGGACACACAATGGAACTGAAAAAGGCAGGGATCTTGTGAACATTCAGGGTCTTTTTCTGGGATGGAGAGACGTACACAAAGATGGAGATGCTGCAGGAAATGGAAACGATGGTCAAATGTGAGACACAGGTGTTGAAGGCCTTCATCCTGCCCGCGGTACTAGGGATGCGCAAGATGGTGGAGATGATGTAGGCGTACGAGACCATTGTCAGGGTTAATGAGCAGAGGATGACGAAGGAAGACAGCACAAAATCCAGCAGCTCAATTAAGCTGGTGTCGGTGCAGGAGAGCTCCAGGAGGGGGCCGCTGTCACAGAAGAAATGGTTGATGATGTTGGACTTGCAGTAGGACAACCTAGTGATGAGAATGATTGGAAAGAGTACGGATAGAAACCCACCCAACCAGCAGGCCAGCACTATTTCAACACAGACCGAGCTGTTCATGATGACCGGGTAATGCAAGGGCTTGCATATCGCAGCATATCGGTCATAGGACATGGATGTGAAGAGAAAGAACTGCACTGTGCCCAGCAAAAAGTAGAAGTAAGATTGAGTCATACAGCCGGTAAAGGAGATAGACTTATCTCCAGAGAGGAGGTTCCACAGCAACTGTGGGATGATGACCGAGGTGAAGAGGATGTCCAAGACTGAGACGTTCCAGAGGAAGAAGTACATGGGGGTGTGGAGCTGACTGTTTGCTGGAATGATACAAAGAATGGCCAAGTTGCTAGCCAGAGTCAAGAGGTACGTGGCGACAAGGAGCAGGGAGAGTGAAATCTCACCTTCTTGTCCAATGGAAAAGCCCACGAGGATGAATTCTGTCACTGTTGTGGTGTGATTCTCCATCCCTCAGGCTCCAAACACTTGGCAGCTTCATCTGAAGGGAGAAGGAGGAGACACTGCACTACAGACATTAGGATGTAGGGAATAAATTATCTTAACATTATGTATACCAGTGATGGATGGATGGATGGATGGATGGATTGATGTTAGGAAACATATCCAGGGACCAGTATTCACTGTGTTTTCCCTATTGTTGCCAATGGGGAAAATGTAGTGAACGTGGTCCCTGAACATACATAGCTGAATAGATAAACATAGAAAAGGCACGTTCATAACTGGATGGATGGATGGGTGCTCTCTAACTTTAGTTCTGTCTATCCATCCACCATCATCTCTATTATTACACATAACAAACTGTCCATCCATCCATCCATCACTATATATAGACTATTGTTGGTTGACATCTAATCTAATCAAATCTATCTATCTATCTATCTATCTATCTATCTATCTATCTATCTATCTATCTATCTATCTATCACAAATAACAACAAAAAATAACAGATGAAGAAACATTGCTGTAGACTGGACTTCAGAAGAGAAATCTCATTCAAAGACAGAAATCCCACTCCATATACTCTAAGATTAGAGGCTATTAGGGGTGTGCAATGTGTTTTCGTTTTGTTTAGGTACCAAAATGAAGGAAGCCCCATTCGTTTTAGTAACTAGGAAATGAAAATTAAGGAATTAGGAAATGAATGAACTTTTAAAAATGAAAATGAAAGGGAAACAAAAACAAGAACAAATGAGGTCCCTTTTTCACACCCCTACCTTCTGCACACCCTACTGCCTGCTGTTCCTTTCTTCCTGTCTCTTGTTCTTGCCCAAATGTGTCTCTCTCACACATCTCTCCTGCCCCCCCGAGGTGATCTCTGCAAGTTGACGTCCTGTCACACTTTTTGGTGACTGCCTGTGCCGTAGCCAGTGCCCGCTGCTCCTCTGACCTTCTTCCACTGCTGCCGGTCTGTGGCTGTTTTACACGTGCAGAGTTATTCTGAAGTGGCTGTAATTCCAGATTTGCCATTCTGGAGTTGTCATTCTAGAATAGTTGTTTACACAATCTTTAATGCTCCAGAATAAGCACTATTTGAGGTTGGCTGTGTAAACGCTTACTCTGATATGAGTCACAAGGAGGACTGCATCGAGCTTATGGTGCAGCTTATTTGAATTATAGCACATCTGGGGAACTCGGTCTGAGAGGAGAATGACTCTACTAGTGCATCAGTCTTGTCATTTATTGACTGGGACATACATTTTCAGAGGGGTTTCTGTGTTTTTGTAGAGAGATGAGACGAACAGGGGAGTTCCAAAAGGAACTGGAATGTTCTGCATATTTATTTTTATTTATTTTTTAAAAAAATGTACCCTACCCCTCCTGCCAGGCACCCCGAGATGGCTAATAAAATCAATCAAATAAAATACAATAAAACATATAAAAACATCAAATAACAATAAAAATGAGAACTCCCACCCCCCCGTCCCCACCCCACCATCCCATCCACCCTCATCCTTCTCCCAGCTCACCAATGCCTGGCGGAACAGTCAGATCTTATAATTCCTGAGAGGTCCGGGGCCAGATGGGTCCCCACCAGGAAGGAGTTCCGAAGGTGCGGCGCGACCACCAAGAATGCCCTGTCCTGTGTGGCCCCCTGGGAAACCCGAGGGACCTGCAACAGCGCACCCCACGATGACCGCAGGGGCCTGTCTAGAACCCAGGGAGTGAGGCGGTGTCGCAAATAGGCAGGGCCCAGACCATGTAAGGCTGCGCATAGAGAGCGCAGTTGAATTTCAGAGCCTTCTTCCCCTCTGATTTCTGGGTGCTGTGTGTGCAGCTGTGAGCCCCTCTCCCCCCAACGTCCTTGCTATGTCACTTGCTGTCATGGGTACCTGGAGCGGATGAGCGTGATGGATTTCCTCCGCTGCAGGGTCAGAGTGGAATAGGAGGCAGCATGGATGTCACAGCCTTCTCTGTTAAAAATCCCTACCCGTAACATTTTGCCACCCGAGACAGCAGAATACCACATGTGCCAGCAATGGTAGTGTGTGCATGGGCGCAAGAGATCCACGGGGCTTGGGAATCAACCAACAGGATCCCCTGTTGGTCAGAGCGGACGTAAAAACTCTACCGGCAATTCTCTATGGAGTTTAGGTTTTTTTCAGGTTTTTTTTTTTTATTTTATTTTTTATTTTTTTAGTGTTTGTGATTGTTTCATTATTTTGCTTACATTATTTTGTCAATATTGGCACTGCTATGCAGGCACAGGTGCTCCAAATGATATAACTATCTACTGTAATAACCAAGAAAACTCAATATAACTCAATCGGAAAAACCAAATACCAAAATTAAATAATCAGATTTTTTAAATAAAATCATCATCATCATCATCATCATCATCATCATCATCAAAAATCAGAGGGTAAACTAGAAATAACTGACCCAAAAAAACTGAAAGACAAAACCCCCATTTAAAACGGAATAATAAGAAAAAAAGGATATGTGAATTCCTGTTATGGTCAGAGATATTATTCTGCTGCAGAAAGGGATATCCAACACGGGAAATAAAGTCTGAATAATAAATCCATGACCAGTTTCAACTTTGACAAGCATACTCACCTGGCTAGAGAAAGCGGAAAGAAATGTCCAATAGTTGACTTCTTTGCTCAGTCCTGTGTTGAATTACACACCATGGTCTTCTGTCTGCTCAGACCCAGATGAAAAAGTTCTTTAGGATTGCATCAGTGGTTTCTCCTAACTGTAATTTGGTCCTTCCCCTGAATAGCACGAGTTTCTATATTTCGATCAAACCCCTGTCATCAATCCCTCTCCCCACTCCTTTCCCCTGATTGGATCCTTATCAGTCTCTTACTGCTACAGGGTCTGGATATCGTCTCTCCATACCGCAGAGCAAACACCAATGGCTTTTTCCAACTATGGGTAAATTATATTGATTTTTTTCTGACTCAGCACACGCCTCTGAGAACTAATCAATCCCATGTTCTCCAGGGAGGCAATTTTAAAAAGCATTGCTGAGCTAAAATGATTAGGAGGGGTGTCTGGGGAGCAGATTATGGATAGAACTGAAAAGGAAATTATCTTAACCTGTCAAAGCTAACCTCAGTGGATCGTTTCAATGTACCCTCGATTACCATCCCCATTATTAAACACAACGTATCCTCGCCACCCCCATGGCGCTGGCCATGGGTGAGGGGGACAAAGTTCTTCTGGTCTGAGTAAGGAGGAAGGTGCCTGCAGGCTGGAGACCATACCTTTCCCTACCGCCCTCACTGGTCACCCCTCCCAGGGAGGCTACCCGACCGCTTGCCGTACCCTGCTTTTGCGGTAGGTGTGGCCTCCCCATCTCTTAAGGAGATGACTCACACTTATGCTAATTCTACTATAACATCTTAACAACAGTACTGGACCGCTGCCACTAAGGGACCACCGGAGATAGCCAGACGGGCCTGACTGCTGCATAGCCATTCATCTATCTAGGACTTCAACTAGCTTATCCTTCAGAGCCTGTATGTAACAATTGTTTCCCTCAGGGGACAAATGAACCCCTCCACTACGGTAGAACTCAAGCCTCTTGTGTGATAGGGCTTGATGGTTGATACTCTCCTCGACCAGCCCTGCCAACCACTTGCCAATATCCTTGTTGTTTGTCTTCCTAGTTCTATCTATCGTCCTAGGATGTACTGCCTTACCCCAGAAGATCCACTCTACCAGGTCATTCCAAAGTATAACAGCAGATGGGAAAAGCTTGTTAATCTCCATACCTCATTCTTGATGCTCTTTATAAGCTGGACCTCTTTCAGCTGTGGTAGGTAATTCTTGACTAAATGCAGGATGATGACTTCCGATGGGCCCCCTCCCCGGGTGCTGCCTGAAAACTGGACAGCAACTGTTGCCCTCTCATGCCGCTGTAGCCCTTCCACCAGATCTCTGCTCTCGCTGAGAGACCCAGCTGGGTCCCTCAGTGGGTCTGTCCAGCTGTTCCAGGGTGGGCAGCTAAGAGGCCAGGCCCAGGGGCAGGAGTGGGGGGCCAGGTCACAGGAACCCATGTCACATTCCACCAAAGGAACTGGGTGGAAGCTTCACTCTCACCTGGTGGCTGGGCATCCCCCATCGCTCCCGCAGGGCCCACCGCAGCTGATGTCTCTGGACTGGAGGCATGACCCTAACCCAGCTCATATGCCAGTGCGCCGAATGACCCCATCCCCTGGCCTACAATGGGCCAGGTCTGGGTTGCGAAACCCAAGCCCCCCCTGGACTGACCCATGGGGCTCGAACATTCCTGATTCACCTTGTTTCCGGCGGAGGGGGGTGGCCTCCTGGGGGCTGGTGTGCACATTGTTCTGCCATGGCTCAGATGGCCTGCTCCAGGGCCTCAATCCTGCACAGGACATCATCCCCCTCCTGTTCCCAGCGGTCCTGTTGCTCCCTGTGCAGCTCCGCTGGAGGTGCCGGGGCTCCTCTGAAATGAGAGAGGAGAGGAGGATCCCTCCAGCCTCCCACCTTGATCCCAGAGGGGCCTGGCTGCATGGTCAGTAGGGGAAGAATCCCCCACAGGGGTGTTTACAATCTAATCCTGCCCCCATACAAAGCTATTGGCAATAGCTATATTCACATTCATGAATGCCACAGATGGACTGGCTCAGTAACAATGAAGACACCCAAATGCATTTCGGGGCTATACCCCTTTGTCATTGGAACTTAGGTTTTGCCTAAACTGTTCCTTGGTTCAGATTGAAACCCTTTCCCATGTCATTGACAACTGTCCGGCTTACTCACAAGCTAGAGGAAGATTCTTATCTCCATATTTAGCCGGCTGTCCGGAATGGCGTCTGAATCTATTGGCAGCCAACTTGCTCAACATCAAGCTGCTCAATGGTCTCTTTCAGTATCTGTGTACTTAAAACCAAACTGAGTTAAAGTCTTGGTTTGGTAACTCACTGACCTGCTTCTTCTGGTTATTTCTGGTTTGTTTATATTATTTATGGGCCCTATTGTGGCCTTTTTGTTACTATTTATGAATGTTGTTCCTTTGCTTCAGGTGCCTATTGCTGACTAACTTATGTACCGGTTACTACTTGTTATTAATTGTTAACCCTGTTATTTTGTTGAAATGACCTTTTGGTTAATCAATAAATATTTATCTGATCTGATCTATACCCCTTCGTCAGTGGGAAATAGTCACAATAAAACAATACTCAGAAA
>QEPC01010493.1:214197-251521 GCA_003113815.1 Sphenodon punctatus
GCCTCCAGGGTCATGTAGTCTAACCTTCAAGGTCTGATGCTTTCTGGTCTGAGCTATATAGGATGGGAAAGTAGCAGAGAGCTAGTGCAGTCAAGTGACTGAGATGTTGGACTTGGACCTAGGTGACCAAAGTTGTAACTGCGTCTTAGCCATGAACTCTCTGGGTAGTCTTGAGCAACTAACTATCTCTCAAACTCAGCTCCCCATCTATAAAATGGGGAAAATAGTGACCTATCTCACAAGACTGGTGTGAGAGTGAGTTACAAAAAGATGGTTAAGTGCCTTGATCACTGAAAGAGATAATAATATCCAGATCTCCTAACTAGCTTTTGAAAACTCAACCTTAGGGATGGGCGAACGCGGTTCGGAAGTTCGGAGTTCGGACCGAACTCGACCAGTTCGGTCGACCGAACCGAACTTCTGAACCGAACTCGATTTCTGAACTGAACTGAATTTCTGAACCGAACCAAATTTCCAAACTCGGTTCTGTTCATCCATCCCTAAAAGATAATATTCCATTTAGTTCAATGGGGTTTGAATTTCCAAACTTTGTTCAGAAGTTCGGACCGAACTCGAATAGTTCGGTCAACTGAACCGAACTTCCGAACCGAATTTCCGAACTGAACCGAACCGAATTTCCGAACTCAGTTCTGTTCATCCATCCCTACTCAGCCTCTCTACTTTGTACGGTGAATTCAGTCTTAGATGGCTAGTCTCTTAGGACTATGACAGAGCAAGAGAAAAGCCCAAATTAGGATGACTGCTTCTCCTAGGGAGAGAACTGAAATGAATACCCTCAAAAACAGGCATACCAGTAAAAAATGAGGTACTTTACTCAATCTGATAACACTGGGCACTGGGCTACCTAATGTAACAATTTACCATTTTTCATCCAGATTTTCTGACTTACTGTAGTGATTTTCCAACTTCCTGTACTGATTTCTGTACCAACTTGGTATTTGAGTATCAACTGGACACCTGATTGAGTAGGACATTCAGGTATTACCCATGGTTAGCTAACGTGCTACCCATTTAAGCTCTATTGTTGAAGTGTCTTGACCCTGCCTAACCACCCAGAGGCCTTGGCCCCTCAGTCCTATAGGCACTGGTTCTGCCCTCATCCCACCCTGGACCCAGTCTTTTCTAAATCTGGCCCTAGCCCCAGATTCCTCTGATGCTCCAGGTATCTTTCCCCCCACAATCAGGGAGGGCCCAAATTGTTACCTGCAGCTCTGAGAAGAAGGACCCCATGCTCACAGCTGGTCCACCCAATGGACAAGGGCGACATCGCTGCCTTGATGGCCAGCCGCACTAGTGCTCTCCCCTGCAGCCATTGGACTCCCAGGCTGCTACTGACATAGCTCCAGTTCTTTGCGTCTAACAACACAGTGGAGAGGGGCAACCTTCTACTTTGCTATTTGTGCCGGATACTAATACCCCATGGAGCGTCTCAAGATGAGAAGACTGGCCTATATGGTTGCTTTGTTCTCTACACGTATTCCCCACTACCTTCTCGCCTGGCAACTTTGCTCCTTCTGCTTTCACCCACCCCCAGAATTTCCTGCTTCCTAACCCATCTTGGACCCTTCTCCCATATTGCCCCCATGCCTGGAACTCCATCCCATAGCAGATGTGCTCCACTCCTCCCTCCCTCCCAACCTTCAAAGTCCTCAGAAAAAATCTACCTCTTCCATCAGGCTTTCCCTAGCTTCTCAACCCCCACAGCCTGCTGCTCACTGAGCTCCTTCTGCTGTCCTGTCAGTCAGGGTCCCCTCCCCCTCTGACTAAGCTAAGTACGAGCACCTGTGACTTCGCAGCTTGGTGAATGTGTCCTTGTCTCTCCCTATGTTTTCCTCACCCTTGTTCATCCTAGATTGTAAGCCCTTTGAGGCAGGGACCTGCCTCTAATAATAAAGTTTATTGTACTGACCATAAGGCCTTGACAAAAAGGAATAATAATATAAAAACATATATATTGCTTATAAACCATAAAATAACTCTATCCATTCACCCACCCACTCCCCCAATTAGCTCAGCTTCTTGCTCAGTTTTGTAATTTTCAGACCCGTTGTTTTTTAGCCCTATGGGCAAAAGTAGCTACTGCCCTTGTGATTTCTGGAACCGTGTCTCTTAGGAGAAAAATCTATTTCTGTATAGTTGTTCTCCCATGCAAATTCCCAGCTCGGGCCTACATTGCTTCTCTTGCATCATTATAGAAAAGGCAAATTAAGACATAATGGCAGTGTTATGATTTAATTGTATGTAATATACTATGAGAATTAATATACTGGAACCAATCACCATATTTGAAAATGCATGTAACTATTGTACCAAAGCTCTGAATTATCTGTACTGATCCAGTAGGCAGGATCTCTAGAATTAGCCAGGTAGGCTATGTGTGGGAAATAATCTCACATGACTTTCACAAACNTCTTGCGTCATTATAGAAAAGGCAAATTAAGACATAATGGCAGAGATTCTCAATAGCAGACATCCCACATGCGCAGAGGCCATCTGAGTATTTACGACCCATGTATCTTCCGAGAAGAACTTCTGTTTCCATAGTTTGGCACCTCAGTGAAGTAAAAGCACGCCTGAGTTCAGGTTGCTGCATCTGCCTCTATGTAGCAGGCGAATGCCCTGGGCCCAGGTCCTCCTCATTCTCCAACTCTTTAGCAGCCTCTCCGTCTCTTAACATAGCCCCCAAATCACCCTGCCCATTTGGTTTCTTTGGCTCCATGTTGTCTCAAAGGGGGTGTGTGTGTGTCTCTGTTCCTTCCCTCAACGCAGTTTCTCCAAGGCCTCCCCGACTGCCTTTTATATTTCAGGCTGCCCCCGGTTAATTTCAAAGTAGTTCTCCACCCTCCCAGCTTCCCTGAGCTGCTTTTGTTGTTCCATCCCCCTGGCCATGGGAAAATCCCGCCTGACCACCCCACCGATGTCTGTCTGCCACCCAGACACCTTTGCCTTCATCTCTTCCTTGGCCTGCCAGCTCTCTCTCACTGGGCGGCTCCCTAGTCTTTCTCTGTGGGTGAACTCCTAGCTCCCATCCTGTCTGCTAACCCGCTGCTTTCCTTTCCACAGGTATCCCTCCCTCGCACCTGCTAGAGCTCCCCCACCACCAATACCTTTCAGTTTGCATCTTTTTAAAAGACCACTCTCAACATGGCTCCTCCTTTCTTAAAGGGGCAGTGGCGTAGCTAGGTGGGAATGGGCCCTGGTGCATAAGATGGAATGCCCCCCCCCTTGACTCCAGAGTGCACATGCATTCAGGGGCGACCTTAGGATTTGCAGCGCTCAGGGCAAAGATAAAATGTGGGGGTCCTGGTGGCCCGGCAACCCCTGTGGTACCCTGAAGGTGGTCATGTTTGAGGCCCAACTGAGGGGGATCAGTGCCCCCACAACCTGTCCTGGTGAAAACAGAGGTCACTACGGGGCCCTCAGAAAGTGTGGGGCCCTTGGTAGCTGCCCCAGGTCACCCTGTGGAATTATATGTACTTTTTAAATAATGATATACTCTATATACCAAATTTTTTATTATATATATAATTTATAATATATAATAATTATAACAACAATAATAATTAATAAAGACACGGTCACAAAAGCCAAGTATCTGAGATGGTTCCACCAGCTGTTTTATTCCGCCCGCCTGTAGCAACGGTGATAATGGGGCAGGTGAAGGTGGGGCAAGGGGTGACCTTCTGCCATCATCATGCCGTAAGCCAGGTACCTGAGCGGTGGTGGAGGTGGAGGTCTCATCACCTGGCCCCCAGGAGCTTCATGCCAGGTAAGGGTTGGTAGCTGCTCCTCAGAGACCTCGGTTGTAACAAGGTTGCCCATCAGACGATGGTAGCGGTAGTTCTCCTCACGGTTTCCTCCATCTCCAGCCACCCACAGTGATGAGGAGGAAGAGAGAGCGGGTGAGGGTCTACGACTGCCATGACGTGATCTCCAAGTGCTTCGTCTCCAGACAGGGGCTATGTTCCATGGAAGAGTCTCTATGTTATGGTAGAACAGCTCAAGGGGGCTGAGTGGTATCTCTCTGGGCTGGAAGAGAAGGAGAGGGATCAGATTTACACAGGGTCTGCGGTGTCAGGCAGAGATGAAATAGGTACCTGAGTTGATGCCCATGGATAATACCATGGGGAAAGGGCTGTGCATGTGTAGAACGGCCCTGGTGGCCATTTTGCTCATGCACAGTGATTTTTGTTTTTTACTTTTATTATTTTTAATAAATAAAACAAACAAAATAAAAAAATGGATGAAAGCAAATTAACGTTGTTTGCTTATTCATCTGTTTTTGTAACAGTCACAAAAACAAAATTGGGTTTCATTCATTTTCATTACTAATTCCTGCATCCCTGGCAGGAATGAAAGAGCGGTTCACGCTACAGTTGATCTGATGACCCACCTCCCAACTTCCTGATTGGGTACCAGACAGGAGGGATGGGAATTTCAGATTCAGGTAGAACCAAATCTACTACAAAATGGTTGCTTCTTGTTCAATCCAAAAATTTGGATCTTTTTTGGTTTTGGACAATTCGGATCTAACCTTTACCTGCGATCTTGGGGTCAAACCGACCCCACCGAGCACAAAAAACATTAAAATATGTTAATTAGTAGCTCTTCAAGTTTGAACTTTTAGGACATTGTCACTGGCACCTCTGGACACAACATACTAAAATTTCAGCCTAATACCTCTTACCGTTTGTCTCCTATAAACAAAAAAGTGGTATTTTTCAAATGGACTCCAGGTTTCCATAGAGTTTTCCTATTGGGGTCAGATGGACCCCAAGCCACTGAGTTTCCACAGGGGACAAATCGACCCCAGCTTAAAATAAACCAAAATAAACAGTTTTCAAGGACCATTCAGATAGCAATGGGACATGGAACTCAAGGTCACTTCAGACTGGAAGCAGCAATGAAAATTAACCCCTTCACTGCTATTATTTTGTGCTTTTGTATCATGGTTGAAAAAAACAATGAAAATATGCTAAGTAGTGGGTCTACAACTTTGAGCTTGGAGCACATTGTCACTGGCACCTCTGGTCATAACATACTCAAATTTCAGCCAGATATCTCTTATCGTTTGTCTCCAATGACCCAAAAAGTGCCAGGGTGCAAACGCACACAAGGTGTCAATGGAGTTTTCCTATTTGGTTTTACAAAACCTTTTCTGTGTCATTTCCCATTTGTTCAGGTAATGTTAGGTTTCATTTCTTCAGCCTAGGTTTAATTTCCCCTTCTGGGGTCAGTTTGTGGAGACAAGAAGTCAGGGAATGTTAGATTCCATTTCTTCAGCCTAAGTTTAAGTTTCCCTTCTGGGGTCAGTTTGTGGAGACAAGAATTCTAGGCAAACAAAGAAATGCAAACAAGCCCTGAAGCATCCTAGGCAACAACAAAAGAAATGCATATAGCAGGCTATAAAGGTGCTGAGTGTACTCCACTGTCCTTAGAAAAGCTTGACTATAAGGCAGAGCCAGTAATTTGCAGGAGAGAATTTGCATTTGGGGCGAATTTGGGGAGTGAAAACAATCCCCATAAAACAGACTCTTTCATGTGTTTCTCTCTGTGTGTGTGTGTGTGTGTGTGTGTGTGTGTGCTCCCAGGGCTTAGTTTGAAGGTTTTGGGACACAGACTATGTTTTGGGCATAAAATAGACCCCACCTATAATGAGTTTTCCCCATAGGGGTTATATGTACCCTAAGACCTGGCGAACGCAGTTTTTTTTAAGTCCGAAGGGTAAAGGTTTTAACATTGATTTTTTAATTACGTCTGTTTCAGATATTTCAGATTGTCCCAGTTGATAAGACAATGAGCAAGAACCTGATTGGACAGTGGTTCTACAATATTTTCAATGGGGCCTTCTTTTTGAGATTGAAATATAACTCTTTGAGCCCAGACAGTTGCAATTGAAAATACCAACTGGGAACACAACCATGGGTGCCAGGAGGAGGAGGGGTGCGGTTGCACCCCCGGCCCCGCTCCAAGCATTGCGATGTCACGATGCTCAGAAAAGAGGCATGGTCCCACCCAAAAAAACTGGAAAGGAGAAGGGGCAAAAGGACATCCACAGACCTTTCCAGTGAATGAATTCATTTATTTTATTTGTTTATTTATTTATAAAACCATTTGCTATCCCACCCCTCCTGCTCCAAGCAGCCTGGGGCAGCTTACAACATTAAAACACATAAAACACATATCAGTAAAACAATCAGTAAAGCAATACGATAAAAAGAGAAGGCACAGAAACAACCCGCCCACCCACCCCCTCGCCAAAAGCGAGGCGGAACAGCCAGGTTTTACACATACGACGGAATGAGGGGAGATCCGGGGTCACCCTTCCACAGCCTACGTGCGGCCACCTGGAATGGTTTCTCCATATGGCCCCCCAGGCCACACAGGGGACCTCGAGAAGGTCACCCGTAGCGGACCGCAGAGGCTGCCCCAGAGCACCGAGAGCGAGACGGTCCCACAGGTAAGCCGGACCAAGGCCGTATAAGGCTTTATAGGTCAAAATCAATACCTTGAATCGGGCCATGAATTAATTAAATGAATGAATTAATGTTATCATGTTGTGATGCTTGGTAGCAGGGGTGAGGACATATTGAAACGGGGCAGGAAGGTTCCCATGACTCTCTTCTTTTCCGATAGGGTCAACCCAGCAAGCCCTGATTTCTCCAGGTTACCAGGGGGCACCCCTGGCTCACCAAGATAAATTGGGGCTTTCCCTGAAGACTTTTGATCAAAACCTCGAGTCTTTGGTTGCGACCCAGAGAGGCGGCAGACCTGATCCTGGATCTGGCACTGGTCACAATCTATACTTTTGGGGAGAAAGAGAATAATTCTATCTGTGCCTGGCCTCTTCTGCACTGCCGTTACCTCAAGTTGTGAGTTCCCTCCACACCTCCCCTTCTCTCTCATACTCACCATCCTCTGGTCCTTCCTGAAGTAGCTCAGAAAACTCCGCTTCTCCTTTAGTGCCCCCAGCTCCAGGTCTCTCTCCTCCTGAAGCGCTAGTTTCTTCCAGGAGACCCAGTTCCCCATTTCAGGGGCATCCCTGTGGAGTGCCCTCCCACCACCTGTGAGTCCCTCCTGTCCCTGGCTGCTGCCTTCAGGGAGAGCTATTGTGACCTCAGCAACAACAATGTTACTGTGTCCACTGAAGTTCCTGATTCCGGGTGGGGGGGGGAGGAGGAAGTCAGGGATTTCCTTGTATCTCACCTCCCTCCCCATCATCAACCATGTTGTTCCTCCTGACTGGGGTTTCTATATTCTGACCATGCCCAAATCTGAGCTATTTCATTTTCATAATTAGCACACCTTCTTTGCATATTTAGATATGCCTACTTTGCACCATTTTCCACCAGGACAGTGAGGAAAACGTTTGTGGATAGTCTTCTCATCTGGCCATTTGGCATCATGAGTGATAGGGGGGAATGAACAGCTGTTCACACTAGGGCTGGAACTTGATTTCACCCTTCTTGAAAGTCTCATTGAGAATTGGCTTCCTGATGAGATTTTCAAGGTCAAGAATCTCGCAAGAATCAGATTTCTTGCCACCATTCTTGTGAGATTCTCGAAAAAGGCCACTGGGCAGTAGCACATGTGTAGAATGGCCAGGGAGGTCCTTTTGAGAATGCACAGGGCATGTGGGTTTTTTTGAGACTCTCACGAGATATTCTAGAAACCTCAAAAACCACTCTGGTCATGTGTAAAATGGCGTCTGTGGGATGCCCATACACAGAATGGCCACAGCAGCCATTTTGTGCATGTGCAGAGTTTTTTGGGGGGTTCTCAAGACTCCCGTGAGATTCTTGAAAACCTCAGTGAGAACACCAAAGATTTCACTAAAATTGCTACAATCTCGCGCGTTCTCATCAGAATGCTTTTACATTCTTGTTTCAGGCTTAATTCACACCAGTCCTTTGATGAACTTCTAAGGGTGGATTCCCTGATGGCCCATTCTATGTAGATTCTCTGATAACCCATTCCCTGATAGTCAAATTCTGTATAGGGTCTCCGACAGCCCATTCTGTGTGGCATCTTTAAGGTCCCATTGCCTAGTTGCCCTGATTCTGCAAGGATTACCTCTTTCAGCGCACTGAATAACACTGAGTTTGGGTTGAAAATGAAAGACCGTTTTTTAATAATCAGTTTAAGAAATCACACATACAGCGTACATAAGTCAGGCTTGATTCACTCCCTTATCAGTCACTTTTTGAAAGATCTACACTAGCTTTACAAAAATATAAGCACTAATTGTTATATTTAATTTGCTTGCTAGGGAAGGCTTTAATAAATAATAAATCATTATATACCCCAATTCTCTTCCTCTTTTGCTGGTGGTGGGACAACACTGGGGCAGCGCTATATGAATGTTTAATAAGAATTTAAAGTTGGGTACATATTGAAATTAATAAAATGAAACGCCCATTGGAATGAACGGAGGCAACAGCAGTGCCAGTTTGGAAATAAATCCTATTGTCATTTGGAGATCCCATTAAATGGTTGTGAAAGAATACAAAGGTGCGGCATCTTTGGGAGTGGGGGAGGAGCGGGTGTGGGATAATGAGGCAGGGACCAGGGAATGGGTGGAACAACAGGGAAGGACCAGGGATAGGGTGCAGCAGCAAGGAAGTGGCTGAGCGGCAGGAGGAATGTCAGCTGTTGTGTTTCACTGTCAAATCTCTGTTGTTAAATCTATTCAATCTCTTTAAAGATACTACACTAAGAAAGATGGAATGGACTTGCTAAGATTGAAAATGGCCACACGAGGGCAGCAGAAGATCAAGAAAGAGTGACAGGGTTCCTTAGCAGGATACTTTCCATTCATTAGCTTTACCAGATCAAAACGTCACAGTGAAGGGAGATTATGGGGCTGTGGGATTTTAAAATAAGGGACACCCATTTTGTTCCATGGGTCCGTAGCGGATCTGAAAAAAGGGGTGCCCAATTATATCCTATGGAGCTGTAGGGTCTGGAATAAGGGGCACCTGTTACGTTTTACAAAGTTGTGGGAACTGAAATAAGGGATACTCATGGGGTTGTGGGGATCTCCTAGAAGAGACAGCTATGATGATGTTCTAGGAGGTTGTTGGATCGGCAACAAGGGACAGCTCTTATGTTCTATGGCAGGCGTGCGGAAACTTTTCCCTCCCAGCGGCCACTTTAAACATTAGTACAAGCTCCAGGTCCCACCTAGATGTTGGGCGGGGGTGATCTTGGGAAGAGGAGGGTCCAGATCATGGATCTGTCCCCTCTCGTGTGTGCGGCCTCATCATTACTTCCTACCACTGAGCTCCCTCTTTCAATGTTTTGGGGTAGGAACTTTATCCAGGTGCCATATCCAGGAACTGGAAAGGGGCCAAATAGAAAACAACTAGCCTTAGGCCACATTTGGTCCCAACACCTGAGTTTCCCCACCCCTGTCCTGTGAAGATGTGGGGTCTGAAACAAGGGGTCTTCTCTTAAAATATACAAACAATTAAAAAGTGGAGGAAGGACAGCACACATTAAAGGTGTAAGGACCCAGACTTGAACTGGCACCTCCAAGGCCACCGGCTTTCCACCGTGCCGCTCAAGCCACAACCCTCCTCAGTTTTGTTCCACGCCTCCAGCTTCCTGATTGGTGGCTGGCCTGTATATAAAGACAGTCGGTCGCCACAGAATGCTGGTCGGAGCCTCTGCCTCACTTCCTACTTCCTGTTCCACCTGCCTGTGTGTTTCTTTCTCCTGTCTCCAAGCACCTGGAGCGGCTCGCCCTTCCTGGACCTAGTCTGTGTTTTGTTTGGGGCTGACTGGAGCCTGGCCCTTCTGACATTCCCTCCTGGAACGCCGGTCTGTCTGATCCCACCGGTGAGTCTGGTTGCTCAGATACTATGGCTTGATGTCTGCTACGATGGAGGTCCGGCAGCATCTGGGGGATGCTCCCCCGATGTGACTTCCCAGTGAGCCCCCATGTGACTGCCCTGGGGGGGCTCACTACTACATAGAGTGCCTGCTCTGCCTCTTCTTGCCTAGTCTGGTCCTGTCTTGTCTGCCGTGTCCATCCCGCTTCACCTTGTCTACTCCTACCCCTTAGTCCCTGTCATGCACTGTGACTCTAGGACCCGGCACCTTGATTCTGCACGTATTGATTGAATTGTAAGTTTTTATAACCTGCCCTATCCTGCCCAAGCAGCTCAGGGACCGCCCTGAGGAGGAGGAGGAGTCATTCAATCAATCAATCAATCATCATCATCATCATCAAAAGTTAAAAACACAACCAAGTGGAGCAGTAAACAACCCAACAACCCCCCCCCCCAACCCTCCACCCCCCACCCTACCCCATCCCTCACTGAAAGCGACCCTGGATACTGAACCCTGAACCTGATCCTGACCCAACTTGCCCAGCACTGATCCTGCTAAAACTCTCTGTGCCCCCCGCCCGTGGCTCCCGACAAAGGGGAACCAGCAGTTGACCCTAAAAGCACCCGGAGAAAAATAAATAAAAGTCTTCAGGCACTTTTTTAAAGGTAAGGAGGGTGGAACTAAGATGGAACAACTCATTTGGAGGAGCCGAGTTTCACGCTGAGGGGCTCGCCACAGCAATGGATCAATTGTCCATCGACTTAAGGTGCGAATGGGGGTTCCCCAAACAGCGGGTGGTTGCTGAGAGCAGATAGCCATCGATGTGAGGCTCCAGGAACAGGTCTTGAATATAGCCAGGGCTCAGACCATTTTGGGCCCAAATATTAGCATATTGCTCACTAGTTCAATAGCTTTCTGAATGACTGGGAGGGGACTGAGGCTAGCATCTATGTGAATACAGGTGTCTCCAGAAATTGGCTTGGCCACCCACTTGTTGATGATGATGAGATGGGGGGGCATGGGAGGTAAGTGACCCCCACCTACCAAAATGTTTTAGACCCCATATTTTTGTCTCCTAATGAGAGCCTACCAGCGGACGTGTTCTCTCTGTTCTTCCCTCCATTTTGAATGTCACGGGTCAGTGGGAGGGCGGTGGGAAGTCAGATCCTAAAGAGATCGAGGGTGCAGATCTTACTCCCCCCTAAAATTGCCCTGTTGTTATTCAAACAGCTGTTGTGTTTCAACTGCTGAATCTCTCTATTTATTCCATCTCTTCCTTTAGAGATGCTAACCTAGGAAAGGGGGAATGAACTTGCTAAGCTGTGAAAAGGCCACATGGGGGCAGCAGAAGATCAAGAAAGAGTGACGAGGTTCTTTCCTGGGACCTTTTCCATTCTATTCATTACCTTTACCAGATCAAAACTTCACAGTGAAGGGAGATTACGAGGCTGTGGGACATTAAAATAAGGAACACGGATTTTGATCCATGGGTCTGTTGGGGATCTGAAATAAGGGGTTTTCTCTTAAAGCAGTTTCTTTAAAACCAGTGACATCTGCCAACCGTACAGCGATCTGACATCGAGCCTTACTTTGTATCAAAGAGGGAGACCTCTTGGGTATCAGGTGGGGAGCGGGGGGTACAATTTTGTATTGTTTCATTCATTACGTAAAACGAATGGAGCCCCATTTGCAACTAAAGTAACGAAAACAAATGAATAAGCAAGCGACATTTGTTTGATTTCATTCAGTTTCGGTTTAATTTTTGTTTTCATTTTATGTTATTCAAATAATCATAAAAAATTAAATGAAATGAAATCACTGCACATGAACGGGCCACCGGGGCCATGTGCACCCTTTTCCAAAACCGGCACCGATGCCGCCGGCGCCATTTTGGAAAATGGCTGTCCATGTGTTAAACGGCCTTGGTAGCCATCTTACATATGTGCAGTGATTTATTTATTTTTTTAAAAGTATTTTTGTATAAAATAAAAGGAAACAACAAAAACGGTAGAGTCCTTTACGAAAACCCCTGGAAACAAAGGGGTTTTCTTTGCAGCGATGCATCTACCCCAGAGCAGAAAACAACCCGCAACACACCACCTCTAGAACCACACTGCGACACGAAGACCAGCACAAACCCAGCTGAGACAATGTCCTCCGTTTAGCGCCTCACTCCATTCCCTGAAGCACAGAGTTCCGTAGTGCCACGAGGGGGCGGTGGAGGCTGGCCCAGATATGGTTGCCATCTAGAAGCTTTGAGCTAGGAGTGAAGGGGTTACAGCAAAGAGGAGGGTGGAGCCATGACAAAACGAGGTGGGGAAAATGGACTCTTCTGCCCTGCCCATGTCTGATGTAGCCACACCCCCTTTGGAACATTGTGATGTCACGAGGGAGGGGCAAGTCAGAAAAAGAGGGTGGGAGAGACACTTTGCCCCACCATCTTTCTTTTTTGTAAAGTGCCAGGTACATTGCTGGTGCTATATAAATGCTTGCTAATAATAATAATATGGCCTTGCACACACCAGACCAAACAAGCCAACAAACCAATCAATCAAGAAATCTTGTGGCAGCCCAGGGAAGTAGCTGCTTCCTCTTCAGACGATATGTGAAAACTCAGAGTTCCCAAGCAAGGTTGTAGCTATGGGTCTTACTACATGAGACAGGAGGCGTCTGAATCGACACCCCCCCCACCCCCAGCCCCCACCCGCAGACTCCGCTCGGGATCAGAACAAACAGGCAGGAATGCCTCCATGCCGCGGTCTGCCGTATGTTGCCCCAGGCCCCACCACAGAATTGCGCTCGACGGTCTAGGCTAGCGCCTGTGACTCCATGCTCCTGAATGTGTGGAGGACAGATGGGGGAGGAGGGGAAGGGGGCTGTCGTGTGAGTGCCCCAATGGGCCCTCCCCAGAGACAGGAGTGCACCGCCGCAGTTTTGCCCAGATTTTCCGGCACGTTGGCCTCCATATTTCCTTGGTTTGCACCATGTGGAGCAGCCCTGGGGGAGAACATCTGGTAGCCCACATGGTTCACGAGCCAGTGAATGCAGGGCTAATGGGGGGCAACATTTCATTTGTTAACACCCTATAATAGGGCCAGACAGTGTGGCTGCACTCAGGCCTATGACTAGGCCGATTTCCTATTGCAGTTGAATTCCCTGCCACGATGAGGAGGGATGATCTATTCCATCTTCCGCACCAGGCCCCTTCCAACCTAGCTACACCCTTGACTCCAGCTCCAGATCAGATCTGAAGAGATGGAAACCCTGAGCCCTGGGGGTCCTCACTGGTAGCATCCACCACCCCACCAACTGCAAGGCACAGAGCACTAATGGACAACCAGATAGTACCTCTTTTAGTTGCCTTCCCTGGTCAGATGAGGGGGCACCTATCATGCAGAGCTATAGTGGGGAACTGGCTTATTAGTCCCGTCCCCGGGGAATTCTCGCAATTGTGGGTACCATGTCACGTTCCCAGCGGGCTACCTGAGTGTTGATCAAGTTCCCGATTATAGTGTAGGATGCTGTGCACTCCATCTGTCAGCAACCCAGCCAACAGGGGGAGGTCCCAGTAAGGTACGCAGGAGAGTCTTGTGCAGGGGGAAAAGCCGTTTGCCGAAGGACATTAATAGGTTGCATCTACCCCAGGGTAGAATAAACAAATAAAATAAAAATATTTTTTTAATAAAATGCTAAAGACCTTTACACACAAGAACCCCTGAAAACAAAGGGATTTTTGTAAATGAAAACAAAACCTGTAGAGGTGTCTTTGGCACACCCTTAGCATCCATCGGCAATGCCTGCATTTTCCGGCACCGTTTCGGGTGCCTAAATCAGCTCTTGAAGATCAGTTGGTTACCTGAATACGCAAGACGTCTGGGCTTAGGGTGCCCAAAATTTCCTGCAAACTTGGAAAACTACCTGAAAAAAAAACCCCTGGAATCTAGAACCGGAAATCAAACATTTGGGACCAGAAGTTGAAATTCAGGACAAAAAACAGTATTTCAGTCAATCCATGTACCGAATCAGATACTGTTTTGTAATACCAAAAAGTACCCAAATGTTTCAATTTGGATCAGGTACTGCGAATTCAACAACATGTTTTTGTGGGTACCCCTTTCAGCTCTGATCTACACCCCATGATGGCACCGTACTACCAGTCTAGAGGAAGGATGCAGCCAGGGGCACCAGTGGGTGGAGGTGAGGAAGCATCTGCCCCAGGCCCCTTCATGCTTAGGGTCCCCATCTCCCAAAGGGGATGGGATGACAACAGAGTAGGCAGGGAAGGAGGAGCCTATCACGCTCCTCTCTGATGTAATCCCACCCCTGAGGGAGTGTTGTGATGTCACGACATTCCACAAGGCAACATGAGAAAGAGGGCAGGGGCAAGGGTTGCCATGCCCCTCTTATGTAACCCACCCCACCCAACCCTTTACAAAGTCATGTGACATTGCAACCCTCTGCAGAGGTGGAATCATGTTGGAAACATGGCTGCTCCCTGCTGGCCCAGGAACACTCAGTTCAGCCAATTAGCCGTGGGCAGCACTGGCCGACCCAAAGAAATCTTGGTTTCCCCTGAAGCCTGGAGACTTTGGGTGAAAACATGGAGTCCCCTGAGTGAAACGCAGAGAGGAGACAACCCTTCCTGTGCCACCCAGGACTACCCAATGGTCTGTTCCCGGCCGTGTGGAAAGGCCGTTTTCGTTTTTGTTATTGTAATAACGAAAATGAAAATAATAATAACAAAAATGTTTATGTTTGCTATTTTCCTATAATTTCCAGTATTGCTACTCTATTGTAAATTACCAGGAAAAAATACTGAGTAATAGCAGAAATTATATATTTTTTAAAATAACAAAAATAATGAAAACAAAAATAACTAACGAAAATGAATAGTGAAAAAAACTAATGAAAATTAATGCAATTTTAATAACAAAAACAAAACAAAAATAATAATAAAAAATTCTCTCTCTTTGCACACCCCTATCTGACATGGCCATACCCCTTCGGAGCATCATGACATTCCAAAAGGGGGCAGGGCTTCCTTTAATAAGGTGACCTCCCCCACACACACAAAAAAAACAAAAGCAACCCAAAACTTTCTGACTGCATCTATGGACATTTTTACACACACCTTAAAGTTCCGGATTTTTCAATCTTCTGGGTTTACAGGTCCAGATGCATTCTTCACACAAACACTGCCCTGAAGCAGTTCCTGGATGCATTCTTCTGACGCAGCCTAAAGCAGTCGCAGCTGTAGACGTGAGGGGCTGCCATGGAAACCAAGTGGCCACAGCTGCCTGGAGCAAAGCAGTTTACCAGGAGAACTTTTTACACACAAACGTTCTGGGAGAAGTTCTACGCAGAAGTTCAAAGAGCCGGATGTTTAAGATCTGAGTGAGTGATTTAAACACACAGAAAGTTCAGGATGTAACAACAAACAGGAAGGAGAAATGTGTGTGTAAAAACCAGCCTATGAGAGGGCATTCTGAAGTTGAGGCACTAACTCATTCCATTCCCAACAGCACAGTGCCCCCTAGCAGCCCAGTGGGGTACTGATACCAAAGGGACAGCACCTGCTATCGAGTTTCCTTTCCCAGTCCCACTCTCTGCTGCCCCCTGCAGAAAGTCTCAATTATACCCTCCAGAAGCATCATTTTAAGAATTTATTGCCAGATTTCCCTAAAATCTCCCTCATCCCCCTCTTTCAGTCCTTCCTCAGACGTTTCCTACTGCTACCACCCTTCGTGTTCTTTGGCCCCCGGTGCCCCTCTCTATGCAGCCAGCGCTGGAATTGCTCCCACTCCAGGGAGTCCTGGAAATCCCATCGATTCAGCTCTGCGAGGGAGGCCTCCAGTTTCTGGAACAAGGCGTGAGAAAGGCGCCGGTTCCGGTAGCGGAAGTTCTCCATCCAACTCCTCTGGGCCGGGAGCTCCCACAGCGATAGCTCGGCTGATGGGTAGATCCTCTCGTCATCACTAGGGGGCGTCGCCGCTCTTGAAGAGTTGGAGGGAGTCAGGGTTCCAATCTGTAACAGAACAAGAGATGCTTCGTAACCCTACAAGGGACCTTCATTATCTAGGCCAGGGGTAGGGTGGCCACCTCTTCTGATTCCGTGTATCGGAGATGGAGACTCACCCAGAGATCCAAGGGGAAGACCTGAATTCTACGATTCAAGCAGCCCACCCCCCCAAGCCTGAAAAATAGGGCCTTCCAGGGGCAACAGACAAGGGCGCTATCAGAATTACAGCCAGAGTGGGTGAAGGACTCTTGGCCACACCCCTTTCGGAGCGTCATGGCACTGAAAAGTGACGTCATCATGTCAGAAAGAGGCGGGGCCAAGGGAGTCTTCCTTTCTGGTGTGACCATGCCCCTTTGCCAAGTGTCATGACGTCATGACATTCAGAAGGGATGGGGCCAGCGAGGTACAACTGAACCCCCTTGCTCCCTTCTCCCGGTGCCCATGGCAGCACAGGGTGGTCATATCAGAAAGGGGGGACAGACCGCAAGGACTTTCCTGCCTCTTTTCCGGTGTGGCCCCACCGCCGTGGAGCGTCGTCATGGCATCATGATGCGACGCCAGGGGAACGGCAGTTCCTTTGCCCACCTCTCCTTTCCGCCCTTGGGGGCACCTTGTGACAAAAGCCCCGGAGGGAGGTGGCAACCCAAACTTCAAAGTGTGTGTTGTACACTGTGCACGTTTGTGTCCGCCATGTAGAACTACAGTGTGTTGTGTAGCGGATGTGTCCTCTGAGAGGTTGCCTGCCTAGTGCATGTTGCGTAGTGTGTGTGTCCTGTGTCACATACGTTTTGTGAGGTGCATCACGTAGCGTGCATCTCTCTCATGTGGAGGCCCTCAGTGAGTTGATTAGTGCATGCATGTGTGTGTGCATGTCTCTCCTCTGTTGAGTTACACAGTATGTATAGTGTAGTGCCACAAGAGGACACAGCGCACATTGGATAATGTTTGTGTGCACTGGCTGTGAGGAGCTGCATTGTCTTTGCTTCTTGTGTAGCACAGGAGTGTAGCTACTATGACTGGGCTCTGCTACATCCGGACCTGCAACTCTAAAGGGACCCTTTGCAACCAGCTTGACCCCCTCTAGGACATTTTCAGAGTGTCTGTGGGCAGGCAGGGTCAGCACTCCTCCTCCAACCACTCTGAAAATTTCCCTGGAGGAGTTGCTGCCACTCTGGGGTGTATGTTGGGGGGGGGGGGGGNGCGTCCGCTGGGACAACGTGACCACTTTCACAGGGGGGAGGCTGAAACTGACTGGGAGCCCACTTGGGAGGGCTGCCGCTTAGGGTGTGTGTGGGGGGGGGGGGCGCCTGGGTAGTGTCCTGCTGCTGGTTGCCCTCTTTGGAGGCTCACCGGTCGCCCCACAGCAGCAGCGGCGCTCTGCACAGCGGCTCCCAACCGGCCGCCCTGGTGGAGGCCCAGGTAGGGGCCAATTTGTAAGGAACGCGTATGAAAAATCCACGTTGCAGGGCCTGCCTTGGCACCAAGGCAGGCCCTGCAACATGGATTTTTCATAAGCGTTCCTTAAAAAACATGTCTAGGTGGCAATCCTAGGCCCAGGTCCCCCAGTAGGTGGCTGACAGCAGAGCTCGCACATGGAGCCTCTCTCGAGTAGTGGAACCCAGAAGTGGGAGCTCTCAGCCTCACCCCCACCCCGGAGCCCCTGGCCCTTTGCCCTTAGCAAGGCCAAGAATTCGGACTTGACCGGGCCGGGTGTGTGTGTGTGTGTTTACAGCCTTGTATATCCCAGGTGTAGCTAGCGTGGCCATTGGTCTTGTTTTACACTGGACAGTCCTGTTTTTTGAAGGGTTTGTCCGTTGTCCTTTTTATCTACGTGGTTTTGTCCTGTATTTTCCACATGCTGCCAATTTCGCCCCCGAGAAGTCATGATCTCATGACTTCTGGGTGGGAACAGCGGCGTCAGAAATGTGTGAACTCAGGGGTGAGACAGGTCTCAATGCTGGGGGTGGGTGGGGTGGAGTCTAGAGTTACCATAGTGTCTGAATTTTCCTGGACGTGACCCCTTTTGATCCACCTAACCCCATTTGGGTGGATTTTTAAAATATGCCGCCATGGCCGGGATTTTGCCAGTACCGTTGCATTCCTTTCCCCACCCCTTGCCCAGCACTTCCTGCTCAGCCCTGCCTGAGGCAGTATTCTTGGGCTGCGTCAGTGGCCACCCTAGGTGTAGCATGAGTGTCTGCCCCACCCTAGTATCTAGGGGGAGCCCACAACTCACGTTCACAGCACACCCGCTCCCTCTGCAGCAGTCAAACAACACGTGCCCCTCCATCTTCCCTGAGACACCAAGTTCTGCTGGGTCTTGAGGATCCGCCCGGGAGGCGCCATTCCCCATTTCCTTGCAACTGCTAGCTGGGCCGATGCTCCCTGCCCCACCAGGGAGATGCCAACAGCCCCAGGTCTCTGAGGTCCAGCGGTGACATCACTAGAGCCCGGTCCTGACATCACAAGGAGCTAATGACATCATAGAGGGGTATTGGATCTTAGAAAGAGCTATCAAGGCCCAGATAGGCTCAATCAAACCCATGTCATATCTGACCCACCAGAACTCCAGACCTCATCAAGATCTCACCCAGTATTCAAGCAAATCTCCCTAGATCCTTTGAAGATTCTGGGTTTTGAGTCAGAGTCTGCAAGTTCAGAGAATCCCTAATTTCTCTGGGTCATCCCTTATTTCGGATCCTGAAGCTCCCTATTACAGAATGGATCCCCTCATGCTGGAATCTAAATGACCCCATAGAACATAGGGTGTCCCTTACTTCAGTGCCTTATAGCGTCCCTCAGTTTTGAAATTTTGATCTTGTAACTCAAATGAGGGGCAAACGTAGGGGAGGGGTTGTGGGGCAGAGATTATGGAGGGAAATGTATAACAGTACTAAGCTGCATGTGCTGGTTTATGTAAATTGCCAAAATGAGCAGAATAACCAAACCAAAATAAAGCTATGCAATATATGCATTTCAATTGTAGAGATCATTTGGATAGGCTGAAGGCTTTCTCAAAATGTGAAGATTTGCAAATACAAAATTTACCACTGATTTCGGATCTAGTATTTTATTTAAACGTATTTTATTTTTATTACCCACCCTGCCCACAGTGGATACGACAGGTTATACTCCCCTGAACCTTCAGAGCACTCCTAAAAACCTACACCCCCCCCCCCCCGCCACATTACATTTTCCTTTGCTCCTCACCCCCACAAACATCTCACTAATCTACTGTCCCATCATTCAGGGTTTCCTTCTCCCTTTTGTAGCTAGCCTACGTGCAACTCGTTCTCCCTTTGTAACTAGCTTATCCACAACTCAATTTCCTTTTCTAACTAGCTTATAAACACCTTGTTCTCCCTTTGTAACTAGCCTATGCACACCTTGTTCTCCCTTTGTAACTAGCCTATGCACACCTTATTCTCCCTTTTGAACTAGCCAGTGCATGCACACCTACAGCTTTTCAGGGTCATGAATTCACCTCTCTCTCTAAGTTCCCTTGTCCCATCATCTCACCTAATCTGGAAACCCTTTGGGAAGGGGCGCGTCTCTAATGTTGATTGTTCAGCACCAGGCACATTGTTGGTGCCATATTAATAAAATAATATAAACATCCCAACCATGATTGCTACAGAATTCAAAACCAAAGCAACTTGGCTGTTTGAGGATATATATATTTTTTAAAAGGTCAGTGACCCTGTGGTATTTATGTGTGTGTGTAACATGTATGTTGGTTTTGTGATCTTCATCACAGATCCCATTGGCTCCCCGCTCCTGCCCACGGCCACCTCAGTGCCAAGACAGTCGACAGACAGCATGTATTGTAATAATAATGTATGTTCATATAGGCAGAGCCTTGTGTATTTTGCGATCCACTGCCTTCCCCCCCCCCCATCTACAATTTGAAAAGCCAAATTCTGTGAGCAGAATTATGCAAATAAACCAAATCCTTCAAATTTTGTATACAAATGAATTTCCCCAGAATGCAATTCCATCAATTTTGAACATCTTTGATTTTAAGGGGGACCCACAAACCCTCACAAATACCCCATGGCCCTCTCATCGGGGTGACATCTCCTGCCTGGGTGGCCGTGGTTTACTCCCCCTCAAGGGCTATGGAGCCAGGAATTGTATAACAGCAAATCATACTGCTGGTGCCCCATCCAGTCTGTGCTGCGAGGCAATTTCTGTGACAATTTGGCCCAATGTACAATTCTGCAAAAACAGCAGCAGTCGCAGCCGTGGAGAACGCACAGGGCCTATTTACAGACTCATAGCAACGTAGGGTTGAGGGCAGAGCAGAGGTCATCTAATCCAACCACCTGCTCCGAGGCACGATATCCTCAGCTATTAGCAGGGGTAGGGAAATTCAGAGTTGTGGGTCAAACTGGACCAGGGGGGCTATTTTTAATTTGGACCTATCCCAGTTCCTGGATCTGCCCCCTGGATTCATTTCCTACCCATAAGTACTGAACGACTGGAGCTCAGGGGAAAGGAGCAGAGATGAGGGCATGCAGGTGAGGCCAAGGCTAGATCCACGATCAGGATCTTCCTGATCCCAAGCATGCCCCTTAATTACCCCCCCATCCCACCTTTTATGTGGCCCTTGTGGCTTGTACTGATTTCCCAAGTGGGCCGTGGGAGAGAAAAGCTTCCCGACCTCTGATTTACAACATTACAGGCAGAAGCTTGTCCAGCTTGATCCTCCACTTGGCACAAAAATGCAGCCACCTCTGGGGTAGGGCAGCTGGTTATACAGGAATTCCCTTGACTGTTAGTGAAATGCCGCTGAGCTGGTGGCAGCAATTGATACAGCGACCTCATGTCAACCTTGTTGGGTTTTTCCTGGTGGCACGGCCTGCCCTTGCTCCACCATCAAAAATTTCTCTCCCCCCCCCCTTTCCCTTTCAGTTTTCTTTATTAATATACAAAACATTAGTACAAACAGGGGAAGATTCTATACAAAGCACCACAGGGGAGGGAAACTATACAAAGATCGGTGAGATCCAAGAGCCAGGTTTAGAGGGGTGTTAAAGTGGCAACATTAGACACATGCACCCACACACACAAAATATCCCAACGGATGAGGCTGAGCAAGGATCCTTTGTGCTTGAACACATTATCACATCCCCCTCCAGAGTCTAAGCTCTCAAACGTAAGTGCTTTGAGCCCCATTGGATAGACACCTTGGGCTTGCAGAGTGCAGGAAAGGAGTTTCATCCTAGAAGTTGCCAGGAAGCCAGGTTCAGGGAACAACAGGGATAGATTTTCACATTCAGATGCCCTTGTACTGCCATTAAGGGTAGAGGGGGCTCCAGAACTTTTCCCAGAACTTTGATTGAAAAGCTCCCTCTCTCAATTCCGCCACTAGAGGGGGGCGTTTCCTCCATAGTAGGAGGTGGCTTTGTAAGGCACACACAATGATTCAGTGTTAGTGTTCTAGCAGTGAGGAGGAAAAGGTAGTCATGGGAAGAAGGCACAATCCCTACATCAGGGCTGAGGAACCTCCGCCTCGCAGTCCACTTCCAGCTCGCAGACCCCAGGATGCTGCCCCAAAACTTACATTTACTGAGTCCGATGTATATTTCCTAGCAGCGTGCGGGCAGAAGACTAGGAAGGGGGAAGTCACCGGCTTCCAAAGAGCACTCCAGGCTGGGGCTATGCCCCAGACATAGAGTGCTCTTTATATGAACAGGCCCCGGAGGGTGGGGAGGAGGCAGGGTCCCAGCATGTAACACTCCTCCCCAATCGGATACTCCGGCCAACAGAACTTTGGGTCTATGAAGATCTAAGCTCATGGGTGGCGGGGGGTCCCCACCTCTGCTTTACTAAAGGAAGGGTGTACATTCCACAGCAGGATGGAAACTGGTGCCCCCTAGAGAGGAAAGGGAGCCACACCTCATTCCCTTGTCAGATCCAGTCCTCCAGAACTAGATGGGAGCTGGCGCATCCGTAGAGAAAAAAGGAAGCCATTTCTCATTCCCCAAGGCAAAAGAAAGGTGTAAATTAACTCAGGAAAAAGTTGCCTAGGACAAATGAAGTAAGGGAAAGGAGGAAGGAATCAGGAGGCGAGAAGGGCAAAGAGGAGAGAAAGAAAGGAGGAGACGGTGAAGCGGGAGAGCTGAGCAGGAAGAGAGAGGGATGAATGATTATGCCAGGAGTATAGCAGGTTGAAAGGACAGGAGGAAAGGGGGAAATGAATCAGCCCAAGGAGAGGAGCAAATCAAACCACGAACTGAAAGAAGAAAAATCCTTAATGAATAGACTCCGCGTGAGCCCCCATGCCAGGGTCAGCGGCCTTTAAGTGGCGGGAAGATGGGTTGCGAGGAAAAGGGCGGGGCTTGCTCCCTAGACCACGCCTCTTCTCCACACCTCCTCATAAAATGAGACATCGGGGAGAGATGGCGCTGTGCTTGTCCCAGCAGCTCGACAAGGAGATGGGGTTGCGAGGGGTGGGGGTGTCGTTCTTCTGCTCCGTTCCCTCAGTCGACGGCATCACAGACTTCTTCCACCGCGGCGTTGAAGGCTCTGGGCTGGTCGGCGTAGACGTGGTGGGAGGCATCAGGGATGGCCTGAGAAATGGCGGCGGGGGAGAGAAAGGAGTAATCACAGATCAAGCGTGAAGTTGTGGGGGGAGGGGGAAGGTGTCACTGGGCTTCAAAACAGGAACCTTGAGGTTCCCGGGTGACGGTCAAGCTGACCAGTTTTCCCCCAGTTTTGTCTCAGTAGTCCGGGGGGGGAAGATATGGGGGAAAAAAAGTTTTTTCTCCAAAAGATTCAGTGCGGGGGGGGGAGAGATGGGGAGCAGTTAAAATAAAAACCACTGTCCTATAACACACACAAATCCCCACTGCCTCCTAGCCCCTTTGGCTGACCTCCTCATAGTGCCCCACACACGTAACCTTGTCAAGTCCACCACAACCTGTCCCTCCTCCCCAAGAGGCAGCTGTGGCAGGGAGGGGACACGCCCCAGACCATCACCTCCTCTCTACTCCCTTCCCAGCCACTACGTGGGTGGGTGGGGGGACTGACCTGGCTTTCCTTCCTCTGAGGCAGAGGCAGCTGCTGCGTGCAGTCCAAGCAGAGCTCTGGTTTAAAAGGCTTTCTGATCCTTATCTAGTTCACTCTCACAATGACTGGGTGGTGGGTCACTGTTCTAGTCCACCAGGGAGACTGGTGTGTGGTTGGGGAGGGGGGAATGGTGTGGGAACGTTAGAGAGGGGGAGTTATGGCATAGTTGGGGGTATCAAGAGGGATGGTAAGGCTGAGTTGGGGGTGCCTGGGGATTGGACGGGGCAGAGGACAGCGTGGCTGAGCTGGGAGGGGGGCAGTGGAGTGCATGACTGTGATGGGGGAAGGGCAGGAGTGACAAGGAGGTGGCAATAGGGATGCTGGGAGGAGTGGAGAGGAAACAGGACAGCATGGTCGCACTGGGGGTGCCAGGAGGGGCGGCGAAATGGGTTGGGGTGCCAAGGAATTGCAGAAGGCAGGGAAGAGCACAGCTCTGCTGTGGGTGTCAGGAGCGATAGTGGGATGAGTTGGAGGAGCACGGTGGGACTGAAGAGGACTGCACGGCTCTGCTGTGGGTGTCCAGAGAGATAGTGGGATGAGTTGAAGGAGCGCGGTGGGATTGAAGAGGACTGCACGGCTCTGCTGTGGGTGTCAGGAGGGATCATGGGATGAGTAGGAGCGCGGTGGGATTGAAGAGGACTGCACGGCTCTGATGTGGGAGCCAGGAGGGATCGTGGGATGAGTAGGAGGAGCGCGGTGGGACTGAAGAGGACTGCACGGCTCTGATGTGGGAGCCAGGAGGGATCGTGGGATGAGTAGGAGGAGCGCGGTGGGACTGAAGAAGACTGCACGGCTCTGCTGTGGGTGTCCGGAAGGATGGCAGCATTGCTCTACTGTGTGTACCAGGACGGTGGGGGTGGGGTGAGCTGAGGGTGCTGGGGAGATTGTTCTAGAGTCCCAAGGCTGGAAGAGACCTAGAGGGTCATCTAGTCCAGCCCCCTGCACCACCGGTCACACCCAACCGAGAGGGAAGGGGGCAGCGCAGCTGTGCTAGGGGTACCCAGAGGCATAGCACAGCCGTATACTCTAGGAAGCACTCCTCTCTGCCTTCCAACTCACTCCACTGCCCCCCCTCCCCCCAGCATACCATATCACAAACGTAGCTGCCCGGCCTCAGCTGCTTGACCTTCTTGCCGGTGGTGGTGTCGATCCAGGAGTTGGCTCCATAGATCAGGGTGATGGGCAGGTCTCGCCTCACTAGGTGGATCCGCTCCAGCATGGGCTGGCGGGCCCAGCCAAAGGGCTGGGACATGGCCTTGAATCCTGCTTCACCACTGGAAAAGAAGGGGGACGGATCATGTCAAGGGAGAAGGTGTCCTCGGTTTGTCCCATGCGACCCACTGACAATGCCCAGCCACATGATCTCACTGGCTGGTTGCTAAGAAGTTCCATACTCAGCAACCAAAGCAAGTGCCATGAAACCAATGGACCTTGGGTCTAGGTTCATTGGGTCACACCAATGATTCATCCAGCCCAGTATCCTGTGTCCAACAGTAGCAGCTTTGGGTGCTTCAAGGAAGTGCACAACCTGCCATAATGGAAGGAATCTATTTCCACTCCCAGGTCCTGACAGTCAAAAGTCCCTGGTCTCTTGACCAACTTGACTAATTGTCATTTATCCAATTCTTTTCTGAACTCAGCTATGCTATTGGCCTTCACAACATTCACTGGCAGGGAGTTCCACAAATTAGTTGTACATTCCGTGAAAAAAAATAAAAAAAAATTAGAATCACAGAGTTGGAAGGTACCTCAGAGGGCATGTAGTCCAACCCGTTGTTCACTGCAGGAAATCCACAGCTACAGCATCCCTGACAGACGGCCGTCCAGCCTCTGCTTGAAAACCTCCCACGAAGGAGAGCCCACCACCACCCTAGGTGATTTGTTCCTTCCCATGTCGAACAGCTCTTATCGCTAGGAAGTTTTTCCTAATGTTTAACTGAAATTTGCTTTCTTGTAATTTAAGTCCATTCTTTTTAGCCTTGACCTCAGGGGTAACAAAGAACAAGTCTTTGCCATCTTCTCTGTGATGGCCCTTCAGGTATTTGAAGATCACTATCATGTCTCCCCTTAAGTCTTCTCTTCTCCACTAGCGTAAGATAGAGGGGAACTATTACTTCTCGTGACTTGGAAACGATGTCCTGTTAATGCAGCCTGAAACTAGATTAGCCTTTTTTCGTGGCTGCATCGCACCGCTGACTTGTGTTCAGTTTGTGATCAGCTACGACCCCCCTAGATCCTTTTCACATGTACCTGCCAAGCCAGGTCTCACCGATTCTATACTTGCGTATTTGACTTCTCTTACCGAAATGCAGAACTTTACATTTATCTCGGCTGGATTTTATTCGGTTAGTTTCGGCCCTGTTTTCCAATCTATCAAGATCATTTTGATATTTATTTCGGTCTTCTATGGTGTTGGCTATCTTTCCCAGTTTCATGTCATCTGAAAATTCGATAAGCATCCCCCTCTACTCCTTCATCCAAGTCATTAATAAAGATGTTGAACAGTACCGGGCCCAAAACAGAGCCCTGTGGATACCAGTTATAAATCCACCTAATGGTAGTATCATCTAGCTCAAATTTTACCAGCTTGTCAACAAGAATATCATAGGGGACTTTTATCACATGCTTTCCTGAAGTCGAGATATATTATGTCCATGACATTTCCATGATCCACTAAACTAGTAACTCAATCAAAAAGGAGGTAAGATTAGTCTGGCATGACTTATTCTTGACAAATCTATGCTGGCTTCTAGTAATCACTGCATTGTTTTCTTGATGCTTACAGACTGACTGCTTTATAATCGGTTCTAGTATTTCCAGTTATCAGTATCAAATTGACCGGGTCTAGTTTCCCAGATCCTCCTTTTCCCTCCTTTTTGAAGTTAGGGACAACATTTGCCAGTCCAGTCTTCCAGCACCTCATCCGTTCTCCAAGAGTTCTCAAAGATGATAGACAGAGGTTCTGAGAGTACATCAGCAAGTTCCTTCAGTACCTTAGAATATAATTCATCTGGCCCCAAAGATGTGAACTCCTTTAGAGTAGCTAGGTATTCTCGGACTATCTTTTTATCTAGTCTGAGCTGCAATCCTTTCCCCTTATCATTCATGCTACTTTTGCCAGGTTGGACACAGCTTCCCTTGTGGGAGAAAAGGAAGGCAAAATAGGAGTTGAGCAGTACCACCTTCTCCCTGTCACCTTTTAACATTTCACCATTGTCACCAAGCAGCAGGCCTTATTCTTCCCTCTTACTTCATTATTCTCAGTTAATCAAGAAGCTCCTTGTGCAGCCACACTGGTTTCTTCAGATGTCTCCCCTTTTTCTCTTTCACTGGAAATGCTTGCGATTCTGCTTTCAATATTTCATTTTTCAGAAACTCCCACCCACCTTGGACTTCTTTTGATTATCTAGCCATTGGATCCTACCTAGCATTTCTGGGAGTCTATTAAAATCAGCTTTCCTAAAATCCAAGGCATACATTTGACTAGGCTCACCTTTTCCCTTCCTTAAAATCATGAATTCCGAAATTACGTGGTAGCTTCCCCACCAGAGTTCCCACTACTTTCACCTCATTGGCTTCCTTTGGTCTTGGATCTACTGCCAGTTAATTTAAATTTTATTCTGAGAAAGGGTAAATAAGAGCTCTGTATTGACTTGCTCCGCACCAATTTGGATTTTGTAAACTTCTATCCTACCCCCTTCTCTGCAGCCTCTTCTCTAAGTTGAAGGGCCACGACCTATTGAGTCTCTCCCTGAAATGAAACCGTTCCATGCATTTGATCATCTTTGCTGTCCTTCTCTGTACCTTCTCCAGTTCTACTAGGTCCTGCTTGAAATGACACTTCCTAGGACACATTTCTCCACCCTGGAGACTCTCCCAAGATGCTAGGCTTTCACCCGGGGAGTTTGGACTGGTCCGTGTCTCCCAAGGGATGAGGCTAAATATGGCCAACAGATGTTTATTCGTTGTTGCTGTTTTTATTTTGTCCTCTTTCAATTTCTGCCCCCTGTATCCATTTCCTTCCCTCCAAGCACTGAAATACTAAGCTCAGGGGAATGGACCAGAAATGAGGGCGCACATTCAACAATAGGGGATAGACCCAAAGCATTGTTTCATGATCTGGATCCTATCCTTCCTTCCTTCTGTCCTCCATCCTCAGCACACCCCATAAGCACCTGCCACTAACTCCTATCCAGCCCATGAAGCTTGTATTTATTTTCCAAGGGGCCCTTCACAACATCCTTTGGCAAGGAGTTCCAGAGGTGAAAAAAAATATATATTTATTTTGGTGCATTTTTATCTTGCACCCGCCTGCTAATAGCAGCTCACAATACATGGCCTTTTATTTGTCTGGAATCTACTGCCAGTAAATTTCGTAGGGGCAGGGGGTGTCTCCTGGTAAGTGACATGGGTTTGCAATTCCTGGCGTTAGGGGTTATGTCACCCAGGCATGGACCCAGGGCTCACTAAGGTCATGGGGTTAAGCGTTGCTCACCTGGGCGTCTGGGCATTACAGTGGTAGATGTATTCGGAGATGGTGTCGTCATCAAAGAACTCTGAAAATTTCTGCTTGAAGTCAGGGCGGAAACGCTGAACCAGCCCTGGACCTGCAAGGACAGGAACGGTTTGTGGAAAGACTTGATGAGTTTTAAGAGGCAAAGGGCACTTCTCTAAAGCAACAAAGGTGCTACTGTCGGAGACAGGATGCTGGGCTGGATGGACCATTGATCTGACCCCAGCAAGGACTTTTTATGTTCTTATGTCTTCTGAAGCAATCGGAGCTGGCCGCTGTCAGAGACAGGACACTGGGCTAGACCAGGGTTGAGGAACCTTGTCCCTCCCATGGGGCCGCTTTGAAAACTGGTACAAGCTCGGTGGGTTGGACAGGAGTTGAGGTAGGGGGCCAGATCATGAATCCTGGGAGAGGGAAACCTTCTCCCTCTTGTGGGTCACTGAAAATTAGTACAAGGTCCAAGGGCCACATAGAAGTTGGGGTCAGGGGTTCCTTAAATTTATTTATTTATTTAAAAAAATTTATACCCCCACTCTTCCCACCCCCAGCAGCCCAGAGTGTGTTCAGGAAGAGGAGGGTCCAGACCAAGGATCTCTCCCATAGTCTTTATCCTTGTGTGCGGGCCCTCCTCTCTGCCCCCTTGCCCTGAGCTCAGTTCCTCGTTGTTTAGGGGCAGGAACTGGATCCAGATGCAGGAACTGGAAAAGGGGCCATACACAAACTTACCATGAGCCTGAGGTGTCCACACACACACACCCCCGCCCCTGATCTGGGCCATGAATCTGTCCCTTATCCTCGAGGGTGTGCCCTCAGCCCCACGCCTTTGCCCCAAACTCATTCTTTCAGCATTTGGGCAGAGGGGTTGGATCCAGGGGCCAGATCCAGGATTCGTAAAGGGGCCACATCTTTTTTTTTAAAAAAAATATATTTACACAAGGTGCATTTAGCTCTTGGGTGAGAGGTTCCCGAGCCCGGAGCTAGATGAATTGTTGGTCTGACCCAGTGTGAAATTCCTTATATTTTCAGCTAACATTCCCTTGAGGTATACTCCCTTCCCTCCCCATTTGACCTATCTACCCCACGGTTCCCCTTTCCCCCAGCCTGACTCACCCCAGGGTCCGGCAGCTCTCAGTACAGCCAGAGGGTTGGAGCGGCCCAAGACAGTGGCTACGGCCTTGACCCAGGTTGGCGGGGTCCGGATCTGGCTGGGGTCGGTAGGGCGGGTGGGAAAGCCCCAGGGGTCCACAAGGATGAGGTGTTTCACCCTACGGGGATGGGAGGAGAAAGAAATTAGCACCATGGAATATAAACTCTCCCCCCCCCCACCTTGATCTGCCATACCGATGGCAATTCCCACATTACCCTCCCAAGAGGCAATGCAAAGCTTCCCTGCCACCCCCACCCACTGAGGTGATCTCTCTCCCATCTCCATTTCCTATTTCCCTCTAGAGCTACGGTGGGCACTTTTTGCAGTTTGACCCCAAGACTCCCATCTTGGCCTATGGGAGTCTCTGGGTCAAACCACAAGAGGTTGCCACCCTCCCCGGAGCCAACTCCTGTCCTCGTTGCTTACCCTTTTCTCGATACTAATGAGGAGAAAATTAATGGGAGAGCTGGGTATCTCCCCCTTCTCTGTAGGGATTAAGGTGTGTAAGAGAGAGATTGACTGACTTTTCTCTCTCTGGGTCTTGCAGGCAGTAGGAAACGTGTGGGCGACACATTGATCTCTTGGGGGTACTTTGTGCATGTGACACCTCTCCTGATAGCATGGGGCAGGCGAGGGCCCTTTAAGAGACAGCTAGCACCAGCTGAGGGACTGGGTTAGTGGAGCTGCAGGGGCTGCCAATAGCAGTGGACGACACTTCACTAGAAGCAGTTGAGTAAGGGAGTGGCAGGGCCAGCCCAGAGATCAAAGAGCCACAGAGGGGCTGGTAAAGAGGCAAGAGTTCGGCCTAAGAAATTGATGTTCAAGAAGGGGCTGTCTGAGCTAGGGGCTCCCAGAGGGGGTGTGCCTGCCTGGCCCAGAAGCCAAAAGAGAGACAGAGGGAGTGTGCTTGGCTACAGAGACTGGTGCCTGGCTTGGGAGCTGGATAATTAATAAGAGACGTTGTGGATGGACTATAAAGAGAACAAAGATTGTGAGCTAGTGTCTTAAGAGTGTGACTAATTGGGGTCCTGATCTTGCCAAGAATCAGCAGGAGCAAGCGCGTCCCTGCCACAAGGGAAGTGCGTGTGTGTGTGTGTGAGAGAGAGAAAAAAAACCTCTGGATATTGCTGTCAGAAAATGTGGGTTTTTCACACGTACTACAGGCAGGCAGGTAGGTGTGTGCATGCAACAGAGACATGCCCACTTGCTTCTCTGGGTACTGCAGGCAGTAGAAAGAGGGTGGATTTGTCTGCATGCGTGATACGCCCCTCATTGGGTACTGCATACAGTAGGAGAGTGTGCATGCGTGCGTGTGCGATATTCTTTCTGGATACGGCATGCAACAGGAGGGGTGCGTGTGCGCGAGAGAGGTTTCACACATTACAAAGTGGGCTATTATAATAACGGGTATTATAATGCCACAATCTTTGTAATGTGTGAATGCACTATTCCCCTTTGATGCTTGTGAGATCGTAGGTCGTTGTAAGAGCCACCAAATGTGGCTTTGACTATGACCCGAGATCTTGCAGCATTAAAAGGGGACTAGTGCATTCGCACATCACAAAGATTGCGGCATTAGAATACCCGCTATTATATCCAGTTATTATAATAGCCCATTTTGCAACGTGTGAAAGCAGCCGGAGACACACACTTTGGATACTTCATGCAATAGGACGGGCGTGTCCGTGGCAGTGCGCGAGGTACGTCCGTACACCACTTACCTCTCCGGATACTGCAGGCAGTAGGAAGCTGCCAGGAAGCCGCCCAGGCTGTGCCCCAGCAGGATCATATTGGAGATGCCCATCTCCTGGCGCCAGGCTTCGATGGAGCCCACAAACTCCTCCTCAGCCGCTTGGGCATCCTGGGAGAAGGAAGGCCGGGAGCTGCGCCCGAAGCCCAGCAGGTCAAAGGCATGGAGGGGCCGCCGGGCACTCAGGGAGTCCAGGTTGAGGATCCACAGCCCCACGCCCCCGCCGAAGCCGTGCACCAACACCAGGGGAGTCCGTTCCCGGTCCCGCTCCGGGGACAGCGACACTGTCCAGACCTTGGCCTGATTCGGGAGGGAGACATACCGAGCCACAAAACGGTTCTGGAGGCCTGGAAATGGGGTGGGGAATGAGAAGGAGTGAATGTAGGTCTTGCCCGGGAACATCTCTTGGGGAACGCTGAGACACCCCAGCTCTTCCTGTGGGAGAAAGAGGCTCCTAGCGGTGACCTGAGCCCAATCGTCCCACGTGACCCAGGCGGGCCCCACTTTCCTCCCAAGCCGGGACTGAACTCTGAGGCCCCGCCCCCTGCAGAATGCTGTGACATCACAGCTCGCACCTTAGCACCACCCCTTTTCGGATGTAGCCATGGTGATTTGTGAGGGGTGGGGGATGTTGGCGGGGGGACCACCTTAGACCTGCCTCTTTTACCTGCTGTAGCCTGGGGCACAAGGCCACACGGAAACCATTTTGAGTCCAGTCACAAGCCCAAGTCCCTGCAGAAGCAGCTGTCCTGGGGGAGCCAAGAGCTGCCACCGAGACCACCCCTCCCCACATCCACCCAGCAACTGCTGGTCTTAGAATTTGTAGGATCCAGGGAGGAAATCATGGCCCTGCCCCTGCATTGGCTCCACCACCCCCTTTTACAATTGTCAGCTAGCTTACAAACACTCCTTCTTCCCCCCCTAGCTACTGGAAATTCTTGGAGGGCCTGGCTGCCGTCCTGGGAGGGGTCAGCACTAAGGAAGTGGCCAGCCGGCCAGAGCTCCCACGGAGCCCTAAAGACCATCAGGATTGGGAGGAAGCCTTCCACAGATGTTCTGGAGTGTTTGGGAGGGGGAAAGCAGCGGAGGACACTGTGTGAGGTCCCCAGAAGTGCAGGAAAGAGGCTGCCCCGCCCCTAAAGCCAGCCCTACTGAACAGAGGCTTCTCTCTCCAGGGGCCATTTCTGAAGACTAGCACGAGCTCCAAGGGTCGCATAGAAGTTGGGAGGCAGGAGTGCTGAAGGGGGGCACTCGGAAAGAGAAGGATCCAGATCGTGGATGTGTACCCAGGATCTGTCCTCTAGCCTGGCATGCAAGCCCTTATCTTTGCTGAGTCTTTCTGGGCCTGGGGGGGGGGGGGGGGGGGGGGGGGGGGGGGGTAGGAACTGGATCCAGAGGCCAAACTTCAGGAGCTGGAATGGGACCAAATCAAAATTAGCTGTGGGCTGCATTTCACCCCGTCCTGAGGCTTCCTACCCTTGCTCTAACCCCTAGGCCCCTTCCCAACACCCAGGTGGCCGTCGGTTCTCACAAAGCCAAGCCTAGAATCAAATCTAGTCCAAGTGAAAGGCCAGGGCAGGCAGTAGGGGTGGGCGTCTGCAGGGAATTATGGATCTGGATAAACTATTGTGGATCTGGATCTTTAACTCGGGATTTAATTACATATTCATATTTAAAACCAATTAAAAATGAATAATAATAATAATGAATAAATAAAAACACTGCATATGCAGAAAATGACCACTGCGCATGGGCAGACTGGTTGCCCTTTTTGCGCTGAACATCTGGTGGCCATTTCGTGCATGCGCATTGTTTTTTATTTATTTATTTTATTTATTTATTTATAGATTTTAAACCAAACTGCCACAGGCATCTTGCGGCTCGGTACGGATTAATCCGTAACTGGCAGGCAGGGAGAGGGGTGGCGGGTGGTTGGGATGATGTGGGGTTTTAAGGGATTTTAAAATGTATTTGATTTTATTTCATATTTCTTGTGTCGTCACCCCGCCCTAGTCCGTGAAAAAGGGCAGGGTAAAAATGTAATGAAATAAATAAACAAATAAATAAACAAACTGCCCGTTATGAGCAGTTTGGGGTAAATCCTAATCTGTAACGCCCATCCCTAGTAGGCACATGGGGCAGGTTGACATTGATTCGATTCAGGAGCACAGAGTACAGGGCACAGCAGGTTAAATGGCTTACAGAGCACCCGGCATGAACAATCCTTGCCTCCTAGACTGCCTCACCCTTCAGGATCCCCTGCAGCCCTGGGAGCCTGTATTAATTTTCAAAGTGACCCCTGGGAGGGCAAAGTTTCCCCACCCCTTGCTATGGGAAAAACATCTTCTGCCCCACTAGATAGGAACCCCAGCGCTCCTCCTTTTAGTCTGGGTATGCCCCCTCCCCACAGAATCCTGGTAGCTCATTCCATATCCCCAGCACCCCCTGCTCCTGGGATCAGGGTCACATTCCCATATTTACACTGCAGGATACGGGCTTCCACATTCTTCAGGTGGGACATAGAGGTGGGGCGCCACGCAGGAAGCCAGCCGCTCAGCCAACCTTGAGACCTGTGTGGCATTCAGAGGGGGGAAAACAAAAGGACGGCGATATTATAATTATTTCTTACTCTTTATCATTTATAGAGCGATTTCAGCGTTCAGAGTGCTTTACCCTCCCTGTGCAGGTCACCCTCAATATCCCTGTGAGGTAGGCCATTATTATTCCCATTTTCCAGATGGGGAACGGAGACTGAGAGAGCACGACTTGTCCAAGGCCAGCTAACGAGTTCATGATGACTAAGGCAGGATTTGAACCCTGGACAGAAAGAGGCTGGGGAGGGGGGAGGAGGGGGAGGGAGGAGAAACCCCAGCCCTCCACGCATGGCATTCACAAATAAACCTGAAATGACACGACTGTGAGAATTGCTGGCATAAAATAGGGGCCCAGGGAGCCCTAACCTACAGAGGATCCACTGTAATTCACAACCCCCCACCCCCCCAACACACGGCCACACTCCCATGAATAAACCAGATATAACGTTCCTTTAAGGGACAAGGGCTCCTTGCATTGCAGGTCCAGCAGGCCTGTCCATTCCGCATAGGTTTTAATGTTTAATTGAACATTCAAACTTGTGACATGGTTCCTTTTTTCTAACGGGTGAATCAGAGTGTCTAACATCCCTATGTTAGGAAGCGGGTGGGGGGCACAGGGCTGTTTCCTACAGGGCTCCACCTTCCCCTGGATTCGGCACTAAGGAGGAGGAGAACCAGAAAGAGATCAACTATTGAACCCAGGAGTCCGGGGGCCTACTTTTGGAGGATGTGAGGGAAGGTTAATTAGTTACTTCTATGCCCCAGGACTAAGGTCTTCCCTCCCACACTAGGTACAAAAGACAGGTCCACAGAAGAGGCTAGGTCCACTAGCAGCTATTAGCCAGGTAGGTTTGGGGAATTTAACCTCTTACTGTTGGGAGCTGGGAGTGATAGGGAACGGATTGCCCCATAGTGACCTGTTGGGTACGTCTTCCAAGCGACCAAGATTAGCCACTGTTGGAGACAGATGCTGGGCTCAATGGACCATTGGTCTGACCCAGTATAGCACTACTTATTCGGGGGAGTAGTGTGGGGTCCCCTCCCCACACTACTCCCCCGAATAAGTAGTGCTATACTGGGTCAGACCAATGGTCCATTGAGCCCAGCATCTGTCTCCAACAGTGGCTAATCTTGGTTATAGTTAATAATTTATCTCCCCTGATAAATTATTAACTATAATTGTTCCCAAAAGGGGGTTGAAAACTGCAAGGACACCCTGCGATTCCAGGCACGGGAGAATGTGCTTCTGAGTCACCCTCCATATGCTAAGTCAAGCAACTCTCCACTTTTCAGCCTCACCTGGACTGATCCAAGCACAGGGTAGGGACACACCCACATACAATCAGCCAGTTCTTTACACTCCTAACACAAACAGCATTGCTGATCGATCTCCAACTGTACAATCCATCTGCTGATTCACACCCCACACACCCAGTAACTCCCTTTCCCACACCCACATAATCGATCTCTGTCATTTTCCTTCAATAAATAAATAAATACATAATCCCCCAACCCTAAACTCCTTCCCCCATCTCTCTCTTTCAGATTCCCCTTTTCAATCCTTCAATCCCCATCCCAGGTCCCCACCACATAGGTTCTTTGTCTCACTAGCCTCTCCCTGCCCTTTCCTCTGCCCCCTTCGCCTAGTAGCCCCCCCCATAAACCCTCCAACATGCTCTGACCTCTCCTCTCCCCATTAACACCCACATTTTCTGCCCTCTCCCCTATTAAGACCCCCATACATCTTTCAATGTGCCTTGGCCCCTCTCCCCCTGCCCATACCCCTCTCTCCCTCCAGTAACCTCCATAGTATGCTCAGTCCCCTCAACTCCCAAAATGTTTTGTCCCCTGCCCCCACTAACAGGCTCCCACCCAGTAACCCCCATGCCCTGCTTCCTTGCCACCTATATCCCCCCATGCCCCACCCCAGTAACTTCCATGCCTGTTCTCCCAGCCCCATAACCTCCAATATGTCCTACTCCCTCTCTGCCCTAATCCTGCTGCCCTGCCCCCTCCCTCTCTCCACTAATCTTGCTGCCCTGCCCCCAAAAAACCTTTCTCCGTAGCCCTGAATCAATCCCGATCTCACAACTTGTTGGAGGAAAGAAAAATTGGCTAGCCTTACAAACTTAACTTCCTTACTGCTGCTCCCGTTGGTTTTCAAAACTGCTCCCCTTATCCCCCCTGTAGCCACATTGAACAGGTAAGACACCTCCCTAGGTCCAACAACAGACAGACATCACAGTCCCAGAAGCATCTAGGTAGATCACAGATCTCCCCCAAAACTGGGGCCATCTTTAGAAGAGTTTCTCCCCCGCCCCCCCATTAAGCTGAACTCTGCTGCTACCCCCTGCAAGACAGTCAGACTCACTGTTGTTCCCCATCTTGTTCCATAGTTCCCCAGCAGGGCATAGCAGGAACAGAATCAGCTGATCAGGGCGTATTGTGGGGGTGGGGGGAGGAGCTGGAACAGGGAAGGGGGAGGGATTAGGGGAAGGGAGGGGCGGGGTTTAGGATTTATGAATGGGGAGGCGGAGGAAGAGAAGGAGGGCTTGTGTAACCAGTTTGCTGAGTTATATAACAGGGGAGGGGAGTTGGATTTTTGCTAGTTGGTATCGTCATCATAAAGGGAAGGATGTGATGGTCTTATCTCTACGTAAAGAGGGTTGCGGGTGTGTATGTAGAGGGTGGTGATGGAAGAAGGGTTTAAGTTATTTCTGGAAGGCTGCATAAAGGGGAGATGTACAGGAAGAAAAGTTTAAGTCGTTTTGGAGGGGCCTTGGAATAAGGGAGTGATGAAATGGGGATTAAGGCCTCTGGGGGGAACTCCGCATAACAGGTAACGATGCAAAGGGGGAGGGAGTTATTTCTGGGAGGGGGGGGTGCTTAAAGGAGGGAGGGGCTAAATCTTTTCAGGGGACTCTGCATAAAGGGATGCTGATGCAAAGGGGGAGGGGATGAAGTCTTAAGGGGGCTCTTCATAATAGGGTGATGATACAAAGGGGGGGTTAAACGTTTCAGCGGGGGGGGGCTGCTTAAAGGTTGGATTAGGGGCAAAGAGGGAGGGAGTTAATTCCTTGTTGGTGGGAGTGGGGTCTACATAAGGGTTGAAGATGCAATCGAGGAGGGAGTAAGTCTGGTAAGGCGGCTCAGCATATGAAAATTGTAGACACTTATGAGAAATACAGCTGGCAGGACTGCATTGGCTTCGCTGCAGCCCTGCAACCTGTATTTCTAATAAGTGTCCCCTAAAATGTGCGTATCTGGCCGCCCTGGATGATGATGAGACAAAGAAAGTGGGTTAGGCCATTTGGGGGAGTTCTGCCTAGGGGGGGTTCTGATACAGAAGGGAAGTGGGTTAAAACATGTTAGGGGGGTGCTAAGGGGAAGGGAGGGGCGCATTAGTATTGGGTACACGAGGGGGGGAGGGAGTTAGGGAGATCACAAATAAATCTTTGAGTCACTTCTGATTAAGCCGGAACGCAAGTTCCCGGAACTCTATATCCAGGGCACTGGTCCTTTGTTTCCCTTTCCCCCACCGCCAGTAACAGACTGCGCCTGCGCACAGCTCACCCTTTTCTATTTCTTATTGGGGCTCATTACCTCCACGAATCGAGTCGGGCCAACCGTTCCTACTGCGCATGCGTCGAGGAGCAAGCCTGGCGTTCTGTTAATGCGCCTGCGTATGAAAGTCATTCCCAATTCAGTTGGGGATGTTGTACGCATGCGCATTGCTTTATTCCGCTGCGGCACATGTGTGTTTCGTTCTGGCTGACTGATTCACGCATGCGCAGTTTAATCGGAGACTTCATTAGCGCGCGGGCCCACGCGCTAGGTCTGTAACTGCGGCTGCGCAGTGGGGTAGCTTCCGGCCAGCTCATTTCCGGTCTGTGGGCTTTCCGGGGAAGCGGTAGCGAGAATGTCGGGGGCGGCGGGGTCCGGGTCGGGCGGGGGCTCGGTGGGGTCCGTGGTGCGGCGCTTCCTGGGCGAGTACAGCAGCGGCACCCCGAGCCGCCTGAAGGTGCTGGACGCCTATCTGCTGTACGTGCTGCTCAGCGGCGCCCTCCAGTTCGGCTACTGTCTGGGCGTGGGGACCTTCCCCTTCAACTCCTTCCTCTCGGGCTTCATCTCGGCCGTCGGCAGCTTCATCCTGGGCGGTGAGTCGCGGCGGCGCCATGGCAACCGCGTCCCCCCCCCCAACCATATCCTCCCTATAGCAACTGCCTCCCCTAGCGACATCACTGTCATAGTAACCATGTTCTCAAAGAAACTGTTCCCCCCTCCCCCGCAACTATATCCCTATAGCAACTGCCTCCCTTAGTGACATCACTGTCATAGCAACCATGTCCTCAAAGAAACTGTTCCCCCCCCC
>QEPC01010493.1:253008-263683 GCA_003113815.1 Sphenodon punctatus
CCCCTAGCGGCATCACCATGAGAGCAACCATGTCCTCAAAGAAACTGCCCCCCCCCGCAACCATAATCTCCCCATAGCAACTGCCTCCCCTAGCAACATCACCGCCAGAGCAACCATGTCCTCAAAGAAACTGCCCCCGAGCAACCATATTCTCCCCATAGCAACTACCTCCCCTAGTAACAGCACCGCCATAGTAACCATGCTCTCAAACAGTTACCCCCCAGCAACCATATCCTCCCTATAGCAGCTGCCTCCCCTAACAACAGCACCGCCATAGCAGCCATGTCCTCAACCTATCTCTCCCCCCAAGCATATTCTCCCCATGGTAACTGCCTCCCCTAGCAACATCACCGCCATAGCAGCCATGTCTTCAAAGGAACTCTGTTCCCCCCAGCGATCATATCCTTCGCATAGCAACTGTCTCCCCTAGTAACAGTGTCCTCAACAGCAGCTGTATCCCACAGCAATGACCTGTCCTAGTAACCACATTCCCCTCCCCCCCCGCCCCCCATTAGGGCACCTTCCCCTTCAACTCCTCCTTGGGTTTCATCTCTGTTGTAGGCAGCTTCATACTGGGCCCCCTGTCGCAACTGTTTCCTCCAGCCTGGAATTTTTTCCCTTCGACTCCTTCCTCAGTTTTCACCATGGGCAGCTTTCATGCTGGTCAGTGAGTGTTCCCATGGCAGCAATAATATTCCCATAGGAGTTGTATTCCCCTCTAGCAACAGGATCCTGCACTTCCACCTTAACTCTGCTGCCTGGGTGTGAGTACATTCCACGTCAACTCCTTCCTCTTAAGCTTCATCTCTAAGAGGAAGGGCAGCTTTTTCCTAGTTAGGGAATGTCCCTGCGGCAACTGTGCCTCCATAGCTGGTATCTAACCTTGCATTCATCCCCTACAGTGAACATTTATAAAGAGCCATGGCAGAGTGGACAAGCTGAGCAACGCCTCCCGTGGGGGAACACCTCAGGAACTTAACCCTCAAACCACATAACACAATACATCGCAACAGGTCAAGTCACACGGCCTCAGATAGTCCACAAATATTGTGGCTCAGGCTCCCACGGAGCTCACAAGGGGCCTGCCCTTGTACACGCAGGCTAGTCTCCTTGTTATCTGTTGTCTCAGCACCGGGGGGGGCGGGGGATCCAGCCTCGTTAGTGCTCCCAGCTGCTTAAAGTCCTCTCGCTATACACCACCAAACGGGGGGATCACCTCTGGGCTCGCAGAAACGGGCTATGACAGAGTGAGCAGGAAAGTATTTTAGCTTCACTTCTTACAGAACGTTCTGACACATTGCTAAGTGGGGAGTCGGGCTTCCCTGGCTGCATTGGGTAGTTGAATCCATCTGGAAGTGCTTGGTTGCTTCAGAATTTTTGTCCCAATTCATATATCTCCATCCACCCCCAGCGAGAGCTGTCCTGTGTTGTCAGGGACCATAGTGTGAATGAGCTCAAAAGACCTTTTTGAGTTTACTCCAATGAGGCTTAATAGTGGGAGGCTTAATCTCCCACTATGCAACTTGCCATGCAAAATGTGTTGGGAGCACAGGCCCCTAGAGACTTTTTTTTACAAACCACCGCTGCTTCTAATTCACTGACGTGGGACACGGCGAAATGAGAGTAAGAGGAGAACTCCTTCAGCCCTCCTAAGCTGGCGACCTTTGCTAGTGCAGCTTTGCTCTAGGCCCTCTAGGGGTAGAGGACCTCCAGGCAGTGAGCCAAATTTGATCTGTGCCTTTTTTTTTTTTATTTGTCCCCTTTCCAATTCTTGGCTCCTGGATCCAGCCCCTACCAGGGGCATAGATAGGTTAGAATGGGCCGTCCTCTCCCTGCAGCAGCCGCACCCGGAAGCATGGGGCCATCCGCACTCGTGGGCACAACCTCTCCCTATGCTAACACCCTCAGGTGCTGAAAAAAGGAACTCGGGTGAAGAGAGCAAAGATGCGGGCTTGCACCCAAGGAAAGGGGGTGGCTCAGTGGCACCCTTCCTCACCTGCCCCCCATCTTGACCACCCCTGCCCACAAATCCTATCCAATCTGCAGAACTTGTCTTCATTTTCAAAGTGGCCCATCCCTATTTTAGAAGGATTCCTATCCACCCTGAGCGCTCCCAGCTCAGACCCAGTCCCTGCTCCCTGATAGTTGAGAGTGTAGCTGGGGTGTGTGTGTCCCATTTTAGATGCCGTTAGCTGTCGTCGTCCCCCCCCCCCAAAATGCTCATATGTTGCCTCTTCCCTTTGTTTCTCTGTCCTCATTTCCTTGTCATTCCTGGGTCCTTCTCCCTTCTCAAAGTCTCTCTCTTGTCTCTCCTGCCCAGTTTGCCTGAGGATCCAAATCAACCCGCAGAACAAGGGGGAGTTCCAAGGCATCTCACCAGAACGGGCCTTTGCCGATTTCCTCTTCGCCAGCACCATCCTGCATCTTGTCGTCATCAACTTTGTAGGCTGAATACGGGGCCGGTGAGGACAGAACCCAGCAAGGCGGTGAGGCTGAGGGCAGGGGACAGAGGTGCAACAAGGACCAAATGGAAGAGTTTCACAATGAAATACAGTGGAGCCCTATTATGTTGAATTTTGTGGAACTACTATAGTTTAAATGATCAGAAATTCAGCTTATTCGATAATAGAGGATAAAACAATGATTCATCCAGCGAATCCGAAAGGGTGGTGGTTGGAGGGAGGGGGAACTACTTTAGCCTGTGGTTCCACTGTTTGTGAGAACAGGGGCAGAGGAAAGTAGTAACTGCTCCAGAGTAATGAGCCACAAATCCAGTGGCTTGTGTGAAATGAGCCTCAAATGAATTCATCTCACTGATCCCTGCTACCAGTTTTTTCATCTCTGGCTTTGAGGAGATCTCATTTGTACAAGGCTTCCCTTGCTGTCAAAATGTGACTGATTCTAAGGGTACAGCCACACAAGCCAGGCGGGACTGATTCCCCCGCACGTCCTGGGGCAATGCCACATTTTTGGGCCGGCGAGGAGAGCAGGGCACATGGTTTGCCCCCCCCCCCAAAACTGGGCGGGCCACTTGAATGTTCCACCATGCCCCAGGGCAGGTCAAGGCACCGGCCACTCATGCAGGCACCTGGCTCTGCACCACCCCTGGCCATGATGTGGCGGTATGGGAATGGCAGCCGCCGCTACTAACCAGTGCCGGCAGGCCTTGTCACGGAGCAGGGCAGCATGGGGACCAGGCCCATGAGTGATGGCTCTGTAACCCTGTTTGGGCAGCCTTACCTCACTTTGGGTAAAGCTACTACGCGCTGTCTCTCCAGCCTCTGCCAGAGGATGCAGCGTGTAACAGCCAGCTGCCCGCTCTGCCGTGGGTTGGAGTGAACATCTGGCAGCCACCGGGCATCCGAGCCACTGCATCGCGTGGCAACGGTGCCCAAATTGGGTTACCGTTTCGTGTGCCTGTACCCTAAGTCGCAGTTGGAAACAGCCCAGTGTCCCCATATTACAATCTACAAACCTAGCATTGTTTGCACCTTTTTGTGTGACGGGGGTGGGTGGGGAGGGGGAGGCTGTCTTTACTCATTTGAGCCTCAAATGTGTACAGGCTAGAAGGGATGGAGATGGAAACGGAACCAGAGTGTCCTGCCTCTCTGATCCTCTCCTCTGCTCCATCCACCCACCAGCTGGACCACATTTCCCTGTAGAGCCAGGGACAGAATCCTGGCATCTTGACTAGGGCTGGATCAAAATTTCGCAGAATTTGTATGTGTTTTCGGAACGGTGATCAAAATAAAACGGTGGCGACAGGATTGTGGTGCCTAAGTGCATGTGCAAAATAGCGACCGCACTAAGTATGTAAAAAATGGCTGTGGCTGCTGCAGCGTGCATGCGCACTAGGCAACAAAGTCGATCCAGCAAAATGGGCGTCGGAATGCATTCTGGGTCCCATGTTGAACAAAATGGCTGCATTCTGCTGAAAGCTGAATTTCAGCCCTAATTCTAACTCTTGGCACCTGGTGCCCAGTCTTTCCCCCCGTTCCTCTCTTTAACAAACTAGATCCCTGCCTGTCCTTCCTGTTCTAAATACTCGACCAGAGTCGCCTTCCAGAACCGAGAATGGAACCCAAAAGTCCTGGCACCCAGCGCTCCCGCTCTAGCCCACAGACATACACTCTTCCCAAAGCTGGGCACCGAACCCAGGAGTCCTGCCTCCCAGCTCCCCCGCTGTAACCTACTAGATCCCACTCCCCTCCCAGAACTGGGAGTAGGACCCAGGAGTCCTGGCTCCCATCCCAACACAACCTCTCAGACCACACTCCCAGATCAAGGGATAAAAGCTAGGAGTCCTGGCTACCCAATCCCGAGCCCCTCTACTCTGACCCACTAGACTCGACTCCCCTCTGAACCTGGGAGTCGAGCCCAGAAGTCCCTGGCTCTTCCAGAATTCCTCTGACCGTGTTGCCTCCCGTTGAGTGTTCATTGTAGCAAATGGAGCAACCGGGATTCTGGGGATAGCTTTTCTATCGTTGTCTGACTCCAGCAAAGGGGGACCCCTTCACTCGCACTTCACCTGCATCACCCGCATTGAGGGGAGCATGAGCTGGGAAGAAGCTTCCAAGAGGCCAGTTTTGAGGAACTGGAATTTGAGACCACGATGGGGTGGTTGGAGTTGGCTGCTTAGAAACCTGAACATCCTTAGATCAGGTTTGTGGAGTATTTGGTACAGGGATGTGCGGTATATGGGGTCTTGGTGTAAGTGGGCTTTAGGATCACGGGCTTGGCTTTGCAGCTTGTTAGGGGGATGGAGTTTGGGATGGAGACTCAGGTTCTAGGGTTATGAGAGGAATTTATGGGTGGGTTTCTGGAGGGTGTTGTTTCCCCTATGCCAGGGGCTGGGGGATCTCAGGCCTGGGGGTGAAATACAACCCACAGCTAGTTGTTTGGACTCTTTCCAGTCCCTGAATCTGGCCCGTGGATCAGGTTTACCCACAAGCACTGAAGGGGTGAGTTTGGGGGAAGGGAGCAGAGATGAGAGCATGCACACAAAGATAGCACACAGATCCATGGGCTGGACCCTCATCTTCCTAAGCGTACCATGGGGGCTGAGCCACAAAGGGGCAGGCTTAAGGCATCCTCTGCCCCACCCCTGTGGAACGCGGTGACATCGCAGCACACTCTACTCCCATTCTGCTCCATCAGGCCTTGTGCTGGAAAGAACCCAGCTGCAGCAAGACCAGCTTCAAGCCACTCCTGATGTGGTTTTGGGCTGAATTTTTCAATCTGAACAAGGCTCTGGTTTAAATCTCCATTTAGGTTTATTGGGGGTGGCAAATGAGGCCGTGGGGTGAAGGAGGGAATCCCTCATCTGGCTGCCAACATTCTCAGCCTCAGAAGTGAGCTCCCTTTCTGTTTGCTTGCAGGTCATGGCTTCATCTTGCTCTCTGAAGACGCCCACCGCCACAGGGAATGCTCGTGCCAGCTGCTTACGGACTTTGCTCCTAATTGGTGATGGTTGTGAAGGGGAACTGGCCTGAAGGAGCTCCTCCACCCCCGAAAAACAGATACCCATTGCTCTTCCCACTCAGACCCCATTCTCTCAATAAATATCTTTATTACGTTTTTGCATCTAGTACATTTATCAGCGAGTAGGAAAGGTACGACATGTTCAGGATTGTTATTGTGAGGCGCTCTTGAAGACGTACGTGGATAGCTGGATTTACCAGCTTTTTGGATAGCCTGAACATGGAAGTGGGTATCGGAGGCGAGGTGGGGAGGGTTTGCTGCAAGGTTGGCCAAGAGTCTACTGGTGGATCATGGTGTGGGGAGGGGGCCCAGCCACTGAGATCGCCTCTGGGGAGGAGAATGGGACCAGTGCCCCCAGGAGTGTTTATGGGGAGAGCTCCTCCAGCATGGAAGGGAAGGCTCTCTCTAAGGAGAGGGAACGGGGCTTCTCTCCACTCCTGAGAGCAGTTGTTGGCGGACCCAAGAGCTGCAAGCCGGCAGGATCCCAGTCTGGAGCTCTGAAGGGAATGAAAGATGTCCTTGTATATCGCCCGAGGCCGACACCTGCATCAACTGGATCCTGTGGTGGTGTGACAGTTCCTGGGTGGCACGGGCTGAAATGGTTTCCAGCACCAAGGTTCGCTGGGCTGAGCTGACAAGGCAGCCGCAGCTACCACTGTGTTTTCCACGCTTACTTCGGTTCCACGTCACAACAGCTACATGCATGTCCTTGCCCCATGCAGTGGGGCAATGCGTAGCCGGGTGCTAACCGATGTCATGCTAGCTGCGTGTTCTAGACCTTGCAGCAAGCATAATGTCTGATAGTGCCTGATGAAGAACCAATTCTGCTGGGCTCAGAGCTGCCTCACTTGCAAGCTTCAATTGCTTTGTTCTTGGGGCTAGAGTGCTGGACTCCTCCCGTACAGCCAATGTGTATGTACCCTTGTGGCTACAGAGCTGAACACAGCCCTGGGAGGGCAAGGTTCGAATTTTACCTTAGCCATGAACTCAGTGGGTGGCCTTGGGCAACCCCTCCTAACCTAACGTCTAGGGCTGTTGTGAGAGTGACCTAGAGAAGGATTGCCAAGCACTGTGCACACTGAAAATGCTATATCAAGGGTGGAGAACCTCAACTCCGAGGGCCGAATGTGACCTGCAGATAGTTTTTATGTGTCGCCTTTCCGGTTCTTCAATCTGGCCTCTGGGTCCAGTTCCTACTGTCAAGCGCTGAAAAACTGGATTCAGGGGAAGGGAGTAGAGATGAGGGCACACAGGGAGAGGGGGCAGATCGATCATCTGTACCAGGAGCAGAGAACTCGTTTCCTCCTGGAGGCCACTCTGAAAACTAGTAGAAGCTCCGAGGGCCACATAACAGTTGGGAAAGTGGTGGTGAAGAGGTGTGCTCACGAAAAGGAGGGTCCAGATCCAGAAGCCGTGGCAGGGATTTGTCTCCTAGCCTTGTGTGCACCCTCTCATCTCTGCTCCCTTCCCCTCAGCTCAGGTTTTTAGTGTTTTGGGGGTTGAAACTAGATCCAGGGGTCAGTCAGATCCAGGAACTGGATAGAGACCATATAATCAATACCAGTTGATTGCGGCCTACTGGCCTTAGTAATTGAAACAATACAATGCAGAAAGACCCTCTCGGGGCCTCGTAACGTCCATTAAAATGAAAGAACCGCAGATCTCATACCATCTATCCCAGTTAGGAGCGGGTTATCTACTAGCTGGCTGTGGGCTGCATTGGGCCCCCGGTGCTGAGGTTCCCCACCTCTAATCCGCACCCCCCTCCTGTTACTGGGTGCGCTTGTTAAGCGCCCTTGCCTTCCACTTCTATGCAACCCTCGGAGCTTGTATTAATTTTCAAAGTGGCCCCTGGGAGGGAGGTGTTTTCCCACCCACCCATGCCTTCTAGAAGTGAATAAACAATAGATTTTTAATAGAGGTTATCCCCCTCTCCCTCAAGACTCCTAGCGCTTGTCTTCCCTCGCTGTCTCTTCCAGTTTCGTTACCAATAAGCCTCTCTTCTACCCAGCAGGCATTGCTTCCGTTTGTCCTACTTTTGGGGAAGCTGGTTGCCATGGAGACAGGAAACCACCACTCTTCCCCGCCCACTTCCTCTTATCGGATGGAAACTATCTGTACCAGCTGCCCTCAACCCACCTTCAAAAGCGCTTTTTGGGGGGGAGGGGGCAGTGGAAACTTTGGTCTTACCCTGTGGTTTGGGAAGGAAGTCGTCATCTCTGAACCCAGGCCAACCCCACCCCTCCTCCACCCGCCCTGGAGACTAAGGTGGTTTTCTTGTCTCAAAATGGAGACGGACCTTTTTTTTTTTTCCCCCCTGAGCTTAGTTTCATAGGTCGCCGTAGCGGCCCTGTTGAAAACGGTAGGAGAGAAATCTCAAATAATAATAGTGAGCCCCACACACACATCAATATGTGACAGTATGGTCACAGAGATCAGCCGTCCAACGTGGATCGAACAGTAAACCTTGGGTTCCCATCGGGCGTTATTTCTACCCAATTCGCTTGGGCTGGGCTGTCATCCTGAATTTGTCTCTGATCTCTGTGGCCATTAATCGGAACAATGAGCCCAACAAATCTGGGTACCCCAGCTCCATCCTCTGCTCTGTCCAGCTGCACAAGATCAATACTCCCGTTTTGAATGGTATCTCAATTCCTCTGGAACGGCGAGTTCCCTAAGGCTTCTCTGGCCCAGTAATAATATAATGAATGCAATTTCAATAGTCCTATTGTATACTCACATGACCACAAATGGATGTTTCTCCAGGCATTTTTTGGAAAACAACCCGTGAACGAGATTCCACCACCAAACTCGAATCCCATAACCCCAGATGACACCATGTCATGCAAAAATGTACCCTATCAAAGCGGACTGGGACCCTCCTATGCACTGGAGTGACCCTGCTTTTTTCTTTGATGGTGGTGGGGTCATAGAATCATAAGACTGAAAGGGATCGAAAAGGTCTAATCTAACCCCAGCTCCATATGCCCTATACCAGGGCTGGGCCAAGTTTCCGAATCCCGAGAGCCACATCCATTTACCATCGCGGGACCAAAGAGTTGCATGTGACTCTAGAGCCAGAGTTTGACCACATCTGCCCTGTCCCAGTTACACGAATCCTTCAGTCCGTCGGCCAAATCTGGCCTCCACCTGTTTTGTATGGGTATCCTCTTCAATAACCTGGATCCGGTCGGTGGTTGCAGTTTCTACCTTCCAGCAGTGACAGACCCAGCGGGAAGGAAGGAAGCAGAGATAAGAGCATATGCTCAAGGATAAGGGATGGATTTAGACAACTGGCAACAGAGCATTACCACCTCCCTCCCCAGGGGAATGGAAGCCCAATGCTGTGGCTCTCCTATAGTGTTCTGGAATCTCTCTCTGTAAGAATCCTGTCTATGGGTGAAGTGGCCCCTTAAATTGGGGGGAGGGGGGGGACATCAGCCTACCTAGGAGATATGGGTGTTGACCCAGAAGTGCTCCCCAGCTGTCTGACAGCGGCCATGGAGTGTGGCTATTGGGCCAGAGAAAATGGCTGGTGCAGGGGAATTTCTGGGGGCTGTTTGGTGGCTGGCCATGGACCACGAAAGGACCATGGCCAGGAGTCCCCCATCCCTGACCGAGATCATCTCCTTGCCTCCCTCCTCCTGAGCAGACCCCTTGACCCAACCCGTTGACAGCTCCTATCCAGCAGCCTCTGGCACTTGTACTGATTTTCAAAATGGCCGACGGGAGGGACTTGGCCCCCCCCAGGCCTGTTGTATACTTCCATCCAGGGACCCGTACTCATTGCATTTTCCTCACGGGTGGCAATGGGGAAACTAGTGAACGTTGGGACCTTACTTCACAACAGATTAATGATTCTCCAGCCGTTATTTGGAAACATCCAATGAATGAGATTCCACCACCTCCCTAGGTACAATTACCAGTTTTATTGTCTAACTTTTCTTATAGTTTTGGAAGTTTTTCCTAATATTTATCCTAAATATATTTTGCTGCACTTTTAAGTCCATGTTCTCTTGGGTTCATGGGTCAGTGAACAACAACTGCTCTCCATCTTTGTCCGTGGCAACCTTTTAGAGATTTGACTTCTGCTACGGTCTCTCCTCTGAGTCTTCTTTTCTCAAGACTAATCATTTCTGTTTCCTTCAACTCTTCCTCGTATGATGAGGAGATGCTCAATCAGTTGGGGCTCTTCAGTTTAGAAAAGAGAAGATTAAGGGGGGATATGAAAAAAGTCTACAAAATCCTGACTGGTGCAGAGCAGTATATAAGGAGCTGTTATTTTACCCCGTCCTATAATAGGGGATGGACTATGAAATTACCTGGCAACAGATTTAAGGCAAGTAAAAGGAAGCACCCCCCACCACACACACACACTCAGTGTACAATTAACCTGTGGAACTCCCTGCCAGAGGATGTTGTGAAGGCCAACAGCATAACTGGTTTTAAAAAAGGATCAGATACATCTGAGTATAGGTCATAAATGGCTTTGTTAAGTTGATCAGGGGATAAGACCTCTGATTGTCAGAGGCTCCATTATGACTTCTTGTGCACTTCTCTGGGTGTGTTTCGAAAAGCACCTCCCCACCTATTACCCACCAATCATCTACCTATCATGCATGTTGCAGGGCTGCATTGACGCCCTGTGCTGCTCTGCATACATGATGGGTGGATGATTGGTGGGAAGGCACTTGTCTCAAAACACCCTCTGAAGCAACCATAGTTGACCGCTCTTGGAGACAGGACACTGAGTTAGATGGACCATTGTTCTGATCCAGTGTGGCATTGATGTTCTTGTAACTTGCATTCTAGCCTCTTTATCATCTCTGAGATGGAGACATGGTAGCTCAGAGATGAGATTTTTTTTGTTGGACCAACTTCTGTTGGTGAGAGTAGGCAAGCCTTTGGGCCACACAGGGGCCCTTCCTTGGGGATAAACAGTTAGATGGGCTCCCGTGTGGCCCTGAGGTTTGCAAGCACTCACCAAGAGAAGTTCGACCAACAAAAGATCTCCTCTGAGCTGCTTTGTTTTATTATTATTATTATAAACATTTGAATAGCACCAGCCGTGTACCTGGTGCTTTACAGAACAAAGATAAAGACGCGGTCCCTGCCTACGGCTTACAATCTAAAAAGACAAGGAGGGGGCAACAAGGAGAGGGGACAAAGGGAAGACAAGGAAGAAGCAAACAAA
>QEPC01010493.1:268104-347588 GCA_003113815.1 Sphenodon punctatus
TCCACCGAGCCCCATAGCACAGACACCCCACAGCTCCACCGAGCCCCATAGCACAGACACCCCACAGCTCCACTGAGCCCCATAGCACAGACACCCCACAGCTCCACTGAGCCCCATAGCACAGACACCCCATAGTTCTGTAAAGCCCTTAAGAACCCAATGGAACTGCCCCCCCGCCCCTACAACTCCATTGATCCCCAATTCCCCAAACAGGGAAGGTCTCAGAATTTGTGGGGCCCCTAGTGGCCAAAGATCGGGAACCTTAGTCCTGGGTCCAAATGTGACCCATGGCTAGTTTTTATTTCCTCTCGTCCAATTACTGGAACTGGCCCCTAGACCCTTTCCCTTCCCCCAAGCACTGAGAGGCTGAAGTAAGGGAGCAGCAATGAGGGTTTTATCAAGAGCCCTGCGCCTGTGGCTAAGTGGCTAGTCTGGACAGCTGCAGGGGGAAGCTGAACTGAGGGCACCAAAGCCAGCTGATTATCAGGTCCCAGTTATTATATTTTTTCTTGTTCAAATCTCGTGATTTTTTTTTCAAAAAGCTAACTCCCAAGTATTTCTTTGAAAACAAAATCACAAGATTGGCGTGACAATCCTGAGATTTTCAAGTCTGCCTTCCTAAGACAAGAATTGTGTGATCAGATCACCCACGTCATGAGCGTGTAGAGGGTGTCTCACACACACACACACACACGTGCGTGCGGACACACACATGCACGCACGCACACACTTTCAACTAAACATGGTAGAAGGCCCAAATGCAAGGGGGCGGGGGAGGAACCCCCACACGTTTCACAGCAGGTGAACCAGGAAGAGAGACCTGATCCCTTTTGGAAAACCCCTTTTGGATGACCCGCATTGGGTGTTAACAGATGTAATGCTGGCCCAGTTCACCTGCTCTGACTTGCCTGGAACAGCGCTGAACCTCACACGCCTGTTCCAGGCCCTGTTGCCAGTTGAGACCCCAGCAGGATTGACGGCTGTAGGATTGCCATAAAGGCAACATTTTCTGGGAAGCTTATGAAAAATACATGCTGCGGGGCCTACATGCTGCCACATGTATTTTTCATAAATGCCCTGATAATTTCTTTTTGCCCTTACGGCAGCCCTAGGTGGTTGGGCTGGAAACACGAGTCTGGGATGAACCAGGGCTGGGATGGCTGCCCCTGCAACCCCAACCGGGTCGGGCCAGGAATCAAATGTTCCCCCAGCCTGACTGGAGGTCGGTCGGGGAGTGACGTGTGAGTGGCTGGCTCCACCCTCATGCTGTGGCTGGCACCCCGCCCCCCGCCACGATGGCCAGCCATGGCTACCAATAATAGGCAGCCATGGCTGGCTGCCATGGCAACCCCCCATGTTAGGCTGGGCGGACACAAAAACAGATACGGCCGCCTGGTTCACCCGCTCTGGCCGGGCCAGGCAGCTCATGGGGCATGTGCAGAATGACCTGGCAGCCATTTTGTGCATATGGAGTGATTTTTTTAAACAAACCCAAAAACGGTAGGGGTGCCTTCTTCACACGCCCCTACATAGTAGTTGTGGACAGGACATGTAAAGGATTACAATACACTCAGGAAAAGGATGATCCAGATCAGGGATCTGTTCCCTATCCTTGTGTTTATACCCTCATGTCTGCCCCCTTAGTCTAAGTCTTTCAGTGTTTGGGGGATAGGAACTGGATCCAGCGGCCAGTTCCAGGAATTGGAAAAAAGGGGAAATCAAAATCAACCATCCGGCCTGAGCTTCCCCATCTTTGGTCTACATCCATGATATGGACTCTCTTCCATCTTTAAGAACCCCCATCCAACTCCAGGTCTGAGTTAACACGTCTCCAGGTTTCACCAGGAGATGCGGGGTTATACGACACACAGCCTCTGAATACTGGGGTACCCCCAATTTCTCTGGGTTAGCTAGGGGCACCCGTGGTTACCACAGAGCCAAGGCTTATGGGACGGCAGCGGGCGGTCCATAGGAACTTCAACTTTCCCACCTGCTTCCCAAGATGGCTCCTCTATGGAATCCCCCCGCTAGGCGCCTTGTGCGCCGCGGGGGACTTTGTGCCCGCCCCGCTTGGGGAAAAGGCTTTCTCACTCCCCTTGGTATTACTCACCCTACCTAGATCGGCCTAAGTTCAGGCAGCAGTTAATTGGCATTCTAATTGGCATTCTAATGAAATCTGGGTCAATTGGATAAAGGAGGAAATTGACAATGGGGCGATGAAATTTGATCAGGCTAATTGGCGTCTAATTCTATCCACCGCTCTTATGATTGGATAATCTGGTTAAGTGTTTCTAATTTGGTTTTGTTCTTCTTGACAGGTTATTGAAGGGTGATTGGTTTTAATAAAATAGCTGCGGCCATTTTACCCAAGCAACTTGTGTCTGTGTCTTATTCCTAGTACAGGGACAATGCTGTGATGTCACTAGAGCTCATCCACAAGGGGCAGGGTTATACCAAAATCGGCGTGGCAGCTTCCCCCATTCCCATTCTGACATGCCCACCCCTAAAAGAGTGGAATTGTGTCTGGAAGCAGGGCGTATCAGATCCTTTGCCCCACCCCCAACAAAGTAATCCCACCTCCTCTGGCTTTTCTCTTCGTGGAGGTGGCAAGGCAACCCGTCTCCTATCCATTTTGTGGAGCATGCGCTAATTTTCAACGTGGCCCACGGGACGGAAAAAAAAGTCCCCAACCCTTGATCTAGGCGTACAGAGGAAGTGCCATGAACTGTCCTCTGCACTTTCAACCCAGGTCCTTGGAATTAGTCCTAAATGGGTGTTTTGAGACAGACATGGGACTGCCTGCCCCCAGAGCTGCTCCGGGGGTGCATCCCTGCATCCGCCTTCTTCCAGACACACCTGGGTCCGCTTCAAACAGACCCGGTGGGTTCCCCGAGCTGCCCCCCCCCCATCAGAGAGATACAGGCGGATTGCCCAACGCTCTAAACTGGTGTCCACAACCACAACCGTGTGGTTTTTCCTGGGGCAACAGTCGGCTCGCAGTGGTGGCTCTGGCGCATCAGATGAGCCGCTGCTCTGCTTTGGACCCGTGCCCACTCTGCTGCAGCCGCTCAGAGATGTTCCAGAGCGCTGCTGGCTGGGCCTCTTTAGACGGACAGGGCCCTGGGAGTGAAGCGGGTTGGCATTGTTAGGAACGACACCATTTCCCCTCTCCCCAAAAACCCCATAGACACCGCCCCCCCTTTGGCAGCACCTCACGAGACACAGGTCAAAGGGTGCCAGGGAACAGAAGGAGAAAAAGGAAAAAGAAAGAAAATGCCCCATGCAAATCCGGTCTGGTCGGAAGGAATAAGAGAATGAAACAAGGGAGACTCCTGGGTAAACAATGGAGCAGTTAAAAACAGGTGGCCTCCCTCTTTTGAGATAAGCCCTCCACGGCCCGCCCCAAAACTCTGAGCAAGCAATAGATCGATCGTTCGGCTGATCGTTCCACGCCTGTTTAAGAATAGCCTTCTTCACCTGTCAATGGAAACTCCCTTTTGCCCTCTGGTTCATCCTGCTATGCCTCCCACTGAAATCCTCCAAGGCTCTGTTTCCCCCAACATATCATGCAAGGGTTTCTTTTTCAGTCCTAGCATTCCTGAATGCCTCCGGAAGCCCTTTTGTGCACAAAGTGCCTTTGGGACCCCTTGCCCCGCCTCTCAGAAACCTATAACTGCCCTTGCCCCCATGAGCAAATTGGATCATTCTTCAATGCAAACACAAGCAGGTTACTCTGCGTGCTTGCCTCAAGGATTTCTCCCGGACAACTACCCTCCTTTGGTCTGTCCAAGCTTTTACCCCCGCCCCCGAACACTGCTGGATCTACAGGGTTACCTCTCCCTTTTCAACAGGATGGGATAGGTAATATTATTTCCCCCTTCCCCCCTTTCTTCCTCTCACAACGTCCACTTACACCAGGGTAACCAGACAGGAGGGTTTTGCTTTATAAATTATTGTGTGTGTATGTCAACTGTGCTTGGTGGGAGGGTATAGAAAATTACTTGTATCATCCTAATTGGCCCACGGGTGAACTGTCACCGATTTATTGTTTTTTCCTGGAAAATCGACTTCTGCTCGATCAACTTCTGCTCCAAGAACTTCCAAGCCTGTTTTTTTCTTTATTTCCATCCCAACTTTTTAGCTTTCCATCCCAATATACGAATTGGTAATAGAAAAAAAAAAATCAATCAGTAATGGTAACTGCCGGTAAAAATTACCGAAATGTTTAGGTATCCTTCCAGGTACCCATGTACAATGTGGGTATTACCTACGGGTACTAAATTAAGGACCTGTTTCATCCCTAGAAATGATGTATCAGGGATTGAAGCTTGCTTTGGGTTCACAGCAACACTGCTTCCGGTCCGAGGTGAGCAAGCGCTTGGCGCTGAGCGACAGAGAAGTACAAGGCAGACGTGGGGGGAGGAACTTTCCCTTACCACGAGCCACTTTGAAAATTAGTACTGTCTCCACCGGCCGGATAAAGGTTGGGGGTAAAGGGCGTAGCAGTCCATACCATTTAGGAGGGACTGCCCTTTTTGGGTGCTGAATCCCAGAGAGACAAAAAAGCTGGGATTCAACCCCTTCCAGGAAAAGCTCTTGAGAGGACAATGGGGAGATGATGGAACAAGAAACTAAGTGGAATGAGAAGCAAGAGAATGTTTGTCCGTTTTTATCGTCTTGGAATGTTGAGAAGCATGTGTGTGTGAGGGGGCAGGGCTTATTTCCTGAGGGGCGGAGCTTATTCGCCAAGTGGGAGAGGCTTGTTCTTCTTTGGCCACTGGAAATTTGGGGAGGTGTGAGAGGGCAGGGCTTAAGGGGTATGCTTGGGATGGGGGAAGGAAGAGGAGGGCCAGATTATGGATCCATGTCATGGACTATTTATTCCCTAGGCCCTCATCCCTGATCCCTTCCACTGAGCTCAGTCTTTCAGTGCCTGAGGGTAGCAACTGGATCCATGGGCCAGGAATTGGAATAGACCCATATAAAAATCCAGTGGGGGCTGGATTTGGCAAATGGATTGGATGTCCCCCACCCCTGGAACAAGGGATCATCAAGGAAGAAGGGAGCAGTACGGATTTCATTGACATAACCCTCAGATTGCATTGGCAAGAGATACTTAGCGTGGTAATCAACTTCACCCCTGCCTTATTTGTGACTGTGCAAAGTTTAGGTTGTAAAATACCCCAGTTGGGTCAAGTTCCCAAAGTTAAGCCAGATGAGTCAAGTTGGACATTCCTGCTAAATTCACCTTCTGTATTTCCCGTATTGTGTTAAGTGATTAATCCCCATATCAGTCAGTCGTACTGGCTTCAGGAGGGGAACAGAGGTGATTTCCTCCTCAGGGGGTGAATCCCCCCACTGCCTGCCTAATGGGGGAAATGCAAGGATGATAAGACCACCTCCTCCCCAAACAACCCAATAATAGGACACCGATTAGCAACCCGGCTTAAATACCCACTTAAATTTTGATGTGGGAGGGAAATTTTGAAGCAGACGGAATGTGGGAATAATTAAAATGCAAGAATGCAAATTCCCTGCTACAATGAGTACAGGCAGGAGAAGAGTCATATGTGAATAATGCAGCCTCAGAATGTGGGTTAGTGCTGCTCCCCACTCAGTAAGAGTTGTGTGCGAGTTGCTAGAGACATAAAACACCCACAAGAGATCTTAATATGAACAGAACATCTTTAATAGCAGCAGAGAACAACCGCTATAGAAAGCCACAGCACGGTAGAATCACATCAGATAATGTGCAAACGGTGCAAAATAAGCTTTACAGGAAATCAAATCTATGTACATGATCATATATGTTTGTTCCCCCCCCACAAAAAAAGAAGTGTGAGGGAGTACAAAATTCTCAATATTTCCATGTACATTTGATACAAGATTAAATGATCTATAATATAGATTTTAAAATGACATAAAACACTTGGAAACTTTCACCGAGCTGGGGACAACATGAAAATCTGGTTGGAAAATGGGCCTGAGCCTTAATCAGCACAAAGTCGAGATGGAGTCGAGAGAGGTACAACAAATTGACACCAGCTGGGAATCCCTGCTATTGAGTCCTATGGAGCAAGGCTGATTTACACCAACTGCCAGGCATCTAGCTCCCCTGACTCCTATGAAGCAAGGTTGATTGACACTAGCTCCGGATCTGACCCATTGACTCCAGTGGAGCAAACCTGGCGCACGCTGGATGGGGCTCTGCTCCATCAAGGGCTCGTTCACATAATGTTAACCACATGGGGAGCTGACACAGAGAGCAGTCTACGCTAGCTCCCCCCATGAAGGGATATGGTTTGTCTGAAAGGCATTTGCAAAGGCATGGACACCCATGATTGGATCTGAAATGCAATCTGCAGGATCTGGAGAAGATTCGGGAAAGGGCGGCCACCAAGGAGATGTCAAGAAACTGTTCTCCATTGCCGCAGAGGGCAGAACTAGAAATAATTGGCTCAAATTAAAATACAATTAACTAAATAAAGTTATCTTCCAACCCTATGATTTTATTCTCTCTCTCTCTCTCTCTCTTGGGCAGATCAGGAATCCCAGAAAAGATCCCAGCCATGGATCAGCAACAACTTTTGTTGCTTGCTGCTGCTCAGAGCTCTCAGTCATTCAGCGGCTCATTAGCACCTCTGAGAGAGGTGAGGCAGGCTGTCTCTCCCCCCTGCCCCGTACTCTTCAGTTATGCACATATGGGTGGGAAATAATTGTTCTTTCAATGGGGAAAGTCAATGTAAATGTTACTCTTCCGCTCAGTGCAGGAGACTTGACCTGTTGAGTGCTTCTCCCAAGCCACTGTGATTGGCCACTGTTGGAGACAGGATGCTGGGCTAGATGGACCATTGGTCTGACCCAGTATGGCACTTCTTATGTTCTTAGGTTTGGGTTGGTCTGAGAGAGCCGGAGGCCTTTAAAAGGAGGCTACTGGGCAGCCTTCCGTCGGGGATGTAGCTATAGACATCCTGCTTCAAAGCAGGGCGTAGACTATCTGATCTATGAGATCACTTCTGATTCTGTGTTCCTATCACCCATGCCTTGGCTGTAGCCAGTGCTGACTTCCCCCCTTGGGGGTATATTGTGTAAAAAAGTCCAAACTGCTATCTGCAAAATTAGGTTAATTCTAACTCTGCCTCCTACCATGAATGAAAAGGGAGTTCTGTGGATACAATTATTAGGGGAGTGCAGATACTACAGGATTAATAGAGAGGTGCTGTATTACTATGCTGAGCTAGATCCTTATAAAACCTTATTATAAAGCTCTTTAGAACATCATTTATTATCTTATGTACAGAGGAAGATGGAATCAGCTATCCACTTCCTTGGAGACGGGCATCTTCATAATATCTCCTGCTCCATGCTTGGGGAAGAAAATGGTAAATCCCACCACTCTGGATGCCAGTTGTTTCCCTTTCTTCGCACTCCTGAAATGAGAGAGGCGGGTGGGGGGAAGAGTTTGTTATTAATTGTATTTTCAGCCCCACGTCCCCCAGGCAGCATGAGGAAACTCGATGGCTACTAAAGAGGATGCCAGTCGATATCCGACTGGATATTGGATACTGCAATATCTGGCCAGACCCTGGATATAGTAGCCATTACTCGCGTAATCTCATTGTGGTGCCACAATGGGCTACGTAAGGGGCGGGGTCACATCGAAAAGCGATGAAACCGGCCCTTTGCCCCACCCCCAACTATGTGGCTCCGCCCCCTCCACGTGAAAGACTCATGGGGGGTGTGTGTGTGGAAACCCTGCATCTACTCCAACAAGGTTTCTTGGACGTCCTAGGTCAGGCAGAACGTCAGGAGCTGATCACTTGGTGTGTGCTGGGCTTATGCTAAGATGAGGGGAAAAGAAAGACATTTCCCCAATTAGCGGTCGCTTGTAATTGTAATAATGTTGCTAAAACCTGGCCCTTCCTTACTGCTCCCACTGCCAAAACCCTAGACCAAGCTCTAGTCATCTCTTGCCTTGACGACCGAAATCTCTTCCTTAAATGATCTTCCCTGCTCTCTCCTTGCCTCTCTCACTTCTCTTCAACACTCTGCTGTCAAGGCCGTCCGTCTCGCAGACCCCTTTGATTGTACTGAACCTCCTCCCTCCCCTGGTTCCCTATTCCCCCCACCCCCTTCAAATCCAACCCAAACTCCTATCTTCATTTCCCAGATCCCTCAGGAGTGTAGCTAGGCGAGAATGCCCCCCCACACCCTCTGGTGCAGAAAATGGTTTGGGGGCCCCTTGCTCATGGGCCCTGGTGCACTTGCACCTGCTGCCCCCATTATAGCTTCATTCCTGGGGCCTTACTCCTCCCTATCTTTCTGCCCTCATGTCCAGCTATGGTCCTACCAACGAATTCGCTTCTCCTCTGCCGCCACCCTCGCCTATCCCAGAGTCTCCTGCTCCGGCCTAAACTATCTTCTCTTCTCCCATGCTGCCCCCTAGGCCTGGAATTCCCTCCCTGAGCATATTCACTTTGCTCCTTCACCACCTACCTTCAGATCCCTCCTTAAAACGTGCCTCTTCTCTCAGGCCTTCCCTAAATCCTTACCTCCACAGGCTGCTGCTCACTGAGGCAGCGGGCGCCGACAATGGGGAGCACGCCACTTCCGGCAGCGCGGGGAGCATGTAAACACTCCCAGTGCAGCTTTTCTCTCAACACGGGACTCAGGAGGCGCTTTTCAGCACCTCGTATAAAAGCGGCCTGAGGCTTCTAGGGCCAGGCCGGCCTTACTACAGACCCTGCCACTTTCTCTACTTCCCAGGGCTCTGCAGTGGCCCCCACTTTAATCAGAGCAGGGGGCAAGGTCCCCACTGCCTCCCAGCAGGGCCCAAATATGACACACACACCCCTTGAGGGCCCCACAGCAGGGTGAGTGTGCGCCTCAAGGGAGTGAAACCATGGGGGATACCACATTTTATCATCATTCTCTGGGGCCCACAATTTCTAAGACTGGCCCTGGATGTTCCCTGTCCTGTCATGCAGGGCTCCTCTAACTAAGCCAAGCATGCTCACCTGTGACAGCTCAACTTTGTGGATTTATCTCTCTGTTTCCCTCTCCCTTGTCTATCCTAGATTGCAATCCCCTTGAGGGCAGAGACCTGTTTTCAGTTCATGACTGGTCAGTAGTACTAGGTGCATTGATGGTTCTAAGGTCACCTAAGGTTGCCGACCACCGTATTAGACCGAACCCAACTTCCAGCTAATCCCAACCACAACACCCCCTCCCAGACACTCACTTTAGCTTGACCACAAGCGGAATGTCAAGAGCAGGTTGACAGCAACGCCCTTCAGGAATATAACTCTCAGTCCCAGTACTGTGAAGGAGAGGAAGTTCAGCCTTCCATCTGTAAAATGGGGAGAGAAGAAAAGGTCACAGGAGAAGAAGAGACGCCTACACGTTGGCTTCCGTAGCACCTTACTGTCTCTCTCGCTAACTGAAAAAGCTGGCTTTCTAAACCAGGGGTGGGGAACAATTCCCCTCTCATGAGCAGCTCCAAAAAATGATGTACGAGCTACATCGGCTGCATAGGAGTTGGGGGGCAGGGATGCTTAAGGGGTGTCGAGGATCATGGGATTATATTAAAGCAGGGTTGGCCAAGAGGCAGTTGGAGATTGGCATTTGCACAAATTTACCCAGATTCACATACACCAATTTTATTCAAATGACACCCCCAATCAAGGGAGGTAGAGAACGATCCACTGTTGCATCAGAAGTTGGTCTCCAATAAATCGCAGAGTGGGGCGAGGACCAGGCTCTCAGAGATCATCTCTGGGGATGAGACGGGGACCAGCACCCTAGCGAGTGTCTCCGGGGAGGAGAGGGGTTTAGGAGATTTCCAGTCTAGCCGAAAACTCTCTCTAAAGGGGCGTGCACCTCCCCACTCCTGAGACCAGTTGCTGACTTCTTGGCCTGGAGTGCCAGAATGACCGGGAGTGCTCCTGCTAGGCCTCCGGAGGTTGATGCCTGGATCGGATGGATTGTGTCCACCGGACGTTTGGTCACCCCAAAATTAAAGTCTCAAAATGGGATCAACATGGCAAAAAAGTTTGGATGCCACTTAGGGCTGAAATTCGATCTAGATTTTCCTCTGGATTCTCACCAAGAATCATGGTTCTTGACTTGTTTCTAGTGAGAGCTGATAATCGGGAAAACTCCTTATTTCATACACTTTCTCGGTTCAGAATTTTTCTTAATTAGCCGCAATAGACCATGTACTGTTTACCATTTACCGTGATTTACCGTGTTTCCCGTAGATTGATTTACCATGTTTGTCCTGGTAATGCACATCTGCAAAATGGCTGCCCTTTAAAAAAAAAAAAAAAGAAGGGCAGCACCGCTGCCAGCGCCATCTTGGAAGAGGGCTGTGTATATGTGGAAGAGCCGCGGTAACCATTTTGTGCATGCGAATTAACGGGATGAATGTGGTACACGGTAAGCAGTACACAGGAAATCGGTATATGGTTCATAGTCATTCACGGTAAATGGTCATTTTGGGTGAGAGTTTCGCAGAGATCTCGAACCGTTACCAAGATCATCCCAAGATCTCGGTAACGATTCTTGATTCTCATGAGATTTTCGCGAGAAACAAATTGATACTCATTTCATCCCTAATGCCACTGGTGTAGCGACACCTTCCCCAACATTGCACCTACCTGTCTCAAAGTTCTCATCCATTTCCATTACTGTGCAGGTCTCAGTGGTCACTGTAATAAAACAAAACAAAACAGGTTCTCTTGTTAGTTCTTTTGAAAGAAATCACAAAAGAGTCAAAATGATAGTCCATTTCCAGCTTTCCCCCAAATTTCGTGTGTGGTGTTGGGCACAGTGTTTGAAAGGATTCAGGCAAATTCACTGGATGTGTGTGGGGTTGGGAAAAAAGTATCTCTCTCAGGATTTTAAATTAATTTGGAAGGAAAACTATTTCCAACAGGGACGTGGGCACAATTTACTTCAGGGTGACAGGGATGAGAGATCCTCTTCACTTGGCCCATTTCAGCCGTGACCATGTTCCTTTCCAAGTGTCATGGCTGCCAATAACAGGCACCATGGCTGAGGCCATGTCAACCCCACACTGAGGATGGGTTGACATGGAAACAGACACACCAGCCTGGTTTTGTCCCCTATGGACCACCTCGGAGGCCCTTGGGATTGTGGGCCCAGTTAGTTTTAGGCCCACGTTTCCAGGCCGGTTGCCTACCCCACCGGGGTCTGTACCGGTCCCCCATCTGGCGGCCCAGAAACAGATGCCCAGGTGAGGCGCTGAACAAGCAGCATCATGTCTATTAACACCAAAATAGGCTGTCCCTCCCTTTTCTGAGGTGACCACACCTCATTTCTAAGCATAGTGATGTCCCCCACCTAAAGGGTTGAGAAGGAATGAGAGACTCAACTGAATCTCCCCATTCCTCCTCCCCCATGCCCATGGGTACATTAATCATCATGCATATGGGTTTCTGTTCTAGGCCAAATCAGACTTTGAACAAGTCCCAACCAAAGTCTCCCCCCACTTACCATCATCGTTGCTGTCCTCAGAGTGAAAATGTTCGTTTTGGTAAGAAACAAAGCAATCAGATTTGTCCCTTTCAGCCCAGTGCACTACCCCGTAGCTTGCTTCCCCTGTGCCGCTCTCGGGGTTTTTCACCACCACAAATGAGGCATTGAAGTCCATTTTTTCTGTTTCGTTGTACCCTATCGAGATAGTAGCGTTCGGGCCGAAGTCAGTGGCAAGACAGGCTGAAAGGTTTTCCTCCTCCTTGTTAGGTTTCAGGATGTAGACCGCAGGTTCGGACGTAGGAATATCTGAAGAGGAGAAAAAATTGAGGCACAAACGGTCAGTAACGGCAGCCCTTAGCTTCAGGTCTCTCCCCTTTTAAGACTATAATTAATCACTGCCATATACCTAATAACAGTCCCAGTTTAGGAAGGCTTGCCAAGTGTCATGGCTGGTGGGAAGGATTTTGTATTCCATTCCCTACCTCCTTTAACCAGTCAGTGGTTCATTTCCTCCATACCTGTCCCCCTTGAAAATTATTATTATTATTATTATTATTATTATAAACACTTGTATAGCGCCAGCTGTGTACCTGGCACTTTACAGAACAATGAGATGGACACGGTCCCTGCCTACAGCTTAAAATCTAAAAGACTCAGAGGGAGGAGACAAGGAGAGGGGACATAGGGAGAAATTCACCACTTGTTCCTAAAGTGCACAAAATTCACCACTTGTTCCTTAATCTGTTGTTCGGCATATCCCATGGCAACATGTTCATACAACTAATGACTCCTACATCCCCACTCAGTTCACTGGGATATTTCCTACAATGCAAAGGTCCTGGAGGAATTCCAGGAGTAGCATGGAGTGGAGAGAGGAGTCCTTGCTCCAGGGCTCTCTGTCCCACACCTCTATGGTCACTCGGAGGTAGGACGTGACAAACAGATGACTGAAGCTTGCTCTGGGTTCATTAAAAGACACAACAACGTTGCTACTGGACAGAGTCAGAAACTTGAAAACAACCCCTTTGCTTTGAGTGGCACAGAAGAGGAAACTTTCCCTTAGCATGGGCCATTCTGAAAATCAGTCCAACAGGAATAAGGGGTGAGGGGCATACTTGCCTCTCAATACTCTCTATTTAGGCTGGACAGTCCCTTGTTGGGTGCTGAATCCCACTGTCTCTTGTTTAGGGAAACAAGGTTCCTCTTTCAGGAGAAAGAGACAAAATGACCAGAATTCAAGGCTCAGGCACCTCTTTCCTGGATGTCTTCCAAGGAACAAAAAAACCCACCAAAATTTGAGAGGACAATGGGGAGATGAAGGAATGAAAAGAAACTAAGTTGACTGATAAACGGGCGAGAGTGTGTCCCGCTTTACGCACTTGGAACGCTGGTTGATGTGTGTGCGTATCTAAGTGCACGAGGGGGGCAGAGCTCATTTGCAGAGGAGTGGAGATTTTCAGTCCAGGGGTGTGACTCGTCTCTCTTTGACCACTTGAAATGTTGGGCGATATATGCTGCCTGATTGGGTCAGACTATTGGCCCATCTAACTCAACATCCTTTCTCCGACAATGACCGAATGAAATCTCTAATCACACCCCCATACCCTATTCAATCTTCTTTTTACTAGACTAAACATTCCCAGTGTGTTCAGTCTCTCCTCATAGGTCTTTCCCAACCTCCCTTTGACCATCATTATCGTTGCTGTCAAAGAATAATAGAATGTCAGAGCTGGAAGGGACATCAAGGGTCATCTAGTCCAACCTCTTGCTTGGAGTGGGGTGGGGTGGGTTGACACTACAGCGGCAGCATTCCCGGCAGATGGCTGCTGTCCGGCCTCTTTGTGAAAATCTCCAGCGAGGAAAAGCCAGCAGTCTCCCTACGCCAACTTGTTCCAGGGCCAAAGAGTTCTTACTGTTAGGGAGTCTTTCCTGATCTTGAACCGAAATCGACCTTGTAATTCGAACCCATTATGCGTAGTCGTGCTGCCCGCTGTAGCAGTGAAAGCAGACCGTTGAACCTCAGAGCCCATCCCAGGCTCTCTGTACTCCGAACCCATCCCAGGCTCTCTGTACTCTTCTTAGAGCGAGGCACCTAAAAGTGGATCAAGTACTCCAGAGGAGACCGGACCAGGGCTAAGGGCAGAGGAACAATCACTTCCTCTGTTTTACAGACAAATACTTCAGTCACCATGATTCAAAAAAAGCATTTACCTTTTTAGCTGCCACATTTTACGTTTGACTTCTATTAAGTCTGTCATCTAATATTACCCCCAGATCATTTTCAGAAGTGTTGGTTCTCAATCAGCCACCTCCCATTTTCCAGTTGCAATTTCTTTTTGTATCCTATGTGTAACAACTTGTATTGAATTTCATCTTATTTTGTTTTTCAGCTCAACATTCCAGTTTAAGATCCCTTTGAAGTCTGATCCTATCCTCTAGGGGTGTTTTACAATCCCTCCCAGCTTTGTGTCGTAGGCAAATTTGATAAGAATACTCTCCACCCTTTCTTCCAAATTACTGATGACCAGACCCAGAACAGACCTTTGGCGGAACCCGCATATTTCTTATTCCCAATCTAACAATGAACCATTGAGGATCACTCTCTACTTACAGAAAATCTCAGAGAGGTTCCTACTTACTGAGTTGTACTGTAACCTTGGTCCGATTGCCAAAGATCAGTTTATACTTGTCTCCGCCATATCCACCCTGCTAAAGTCCCTTACGAGAAGAGGATTCTTTCTCCCCAATAACTTTTACACCAAGCTACATGGCTCCCTCAACTCTGATGCTTCTTAGAAACACAGGGATGAAAGTTGGAATATGCTCAAGTTCCTAGCAGCTGATTTCCACGTGTCAAATATCAGTCATGTTTTTGACCTCCATCGGCAGATTATAAATCAGGCTTGGAAGGGACTTCACACCCTTGTTTACTGTGTTTTCACTATTGGCAGCAATGGAGAAACCAGGTCCTTGTTTATGGGCCATTTTGTCAAACTCCCGGTTTTCATGCAGACGATTTGACCTCAAACATGGGAGTGCGGGTGTTGTTATTTTTGTTGGGGGGGGCGGTTAGGTTGGGGTTTTATATATTTTATTGTGCTTTGATATTTCCCCCCAAGTGTGGAGAGACTGTGTTCCCTTGTCTTTGGTCCCTGTTTGTTTCCCCCTTTTTGCATTGTTTTATGACGGATTTTAGATATGTGTTTTTATTCTGTAAAACACCCAGGAGCGGGAGGGTAATAAATGCTTTAAAAATCAATCAATCAATCAACATGGTAGCTAGCTAGCTAGCACAAATCCTCGGAAAGCTACATAAAGGAGAACACAATTCGAATACCATCTTAGCCGCCAACTCTTTAGGTGGTCTTGGGCAAGTTACTCTCTCAGCCTTAATTCCTTGTCTGTAAAATGGGACTAATAATGACCTACCACTCAGGGTGGTTGTGAGGATAAGGGCTAGATGAGGGCCATGAAGCTTTTTGAACATAGGAAGCAGCCATCATTTGGCAAAGCTGAAATTTAGACTGCAGACGGGTTCAAGAATGAACAGTAGGCCAAGGAAAAACTCAATGATTAGTAATTCCATACATTAAAGATAAGACTCTCTGACTAGTAATATCAGAATTTTTTTCCCCACCCCCATCTGATTGTGCATTCGTTTTGCAAACAAACGCCCGAGGCTGCTTTTTTTTTTTTTCCTGCACTCAAAACCTGTTTCCCGTAAGTGCCCGCAGAATTGACACCTCACTATGAGCCGTTCCGCATTTGTTGTTTTGCTAACATTGAGCACAGGAGCTGCAGGCCTGTCGCCCACATTTCCTGTTATTCTCTAGGGTGAAATGAAGAGGTGGCTTGTCAAAAGGTGCAATCTTGACAGCTCTAAAGAGACTGAGGCCTTCTATCTCCAAAAGACTCAGAGCTACAGAACGGACAGTGAAAATTGGCACTGCCAAAGCCATTTTACAAAACTAACTGATGTCTGCCCCTGGATAGTAGAGGTGTACACCAGGGGCCCAAGTTATTTTTGGTTGGGGTTTTTTCTTTTCATTATTTAAATATATATATATTTTTTTATAAAGTTCAATTTTTTTTGCTTTCATTTTCCATTTCCATTGGTTTCAATGCAAAACACATGTTTGGCTGTACCTTTTTTGTTTTTAATTATATTTACATGAAGCTTGGGAGGATTGTACCTCGAATGGAAGGCATTAAGTGTACCAACCTCCAGAAAGATTGGATAAAAGAATCCGATTTTATAAGCAGTTGAATTATGCTATTTTGCAAAAATCTGCATATACATTCCTGGCTGTATCTTCTTTGCCTCCTATCTAATGTGGGTGAAACTTGACACACCTATACCCTTCCCCACGTTTACTATGAATTAATGAATCTATTTATGGTGTAAGTCAAAACAACTATCTGTGTCAGCTTTCAGAAGGATTGGATAAAGGGTCCTGGTGGAATAAGCAATTGACTTATAAATGTATGTCTGACTGTAACATCTTTGTAGTCCAACCAGTGTACATGGAATTTGGCAGGGCTATATATCAAACTTTCATGATCATATCAGAAAGATGTAATAAAGGGTCCCAATTTTATAAGCCTGCACAGCATAGGCAGATAAGGAGCCTATGCCAGGGATTCTCTTACGTGTCACTGTAGTATAAGATTGGTTTGTGATGCCAATTGGGCAGCAGAAATGTCAACTAAATATCCTCATTCTGTGCTGTGACCATCCCAAAATCTCTTCCCCACTTGTTACTGGGAAGTCAGAAGCATCTGTTTAGGAAAGGGCCAATAGAGATTCTCTTATATCCTCTGTCACAGTGCTGCAGGATGTGATTGTGATGATAATTGGCCAGCCTGGATGCATAAACTATGTCTCTTGATTGCTGGGATGCTATCCCCAAAGTCCCAGATATGCCCCTTCTATGCCTGCCTGAGGGCTACCCCCTATGTCCGCCTCGAAGTCACCACCGATTGGTCCTGTAAAGCTGGAAGCATGCAGTAATTGGCCAGTGAATGTGTCTGTCAGTCTGTTGGGTTTCTCCCCATCCTCCCTCCTACAGCCTCCCTCCCCCTGCCATGCCATGTTCCTGCCTCTGACTGGCACTGCATGTGCTGCTATTTATCTGAATAATGGTCTTCAAGGGGACAACTTACATTGCTTATAAAATTGGGTCCTGACTCCGTTTATCAAATAATCCTGTAATTTGGCAGAGATGACAGGACAATTTATCTAATCTTTCTGAAAGTTCGCAGGATTGGTAAATTAGTGGAGGGACATAATTTTCCCAGGTTTCAATCAAATTGGATGGAAAATAAAAAAAGGTGCAGCAGGAATGCGTATGGAGCTTTTATTAAAATCACAATACTCAATTGCTTCTAGAATTGGTCCCCTTAATCTGATCCTTTCAGGATTTGTTACATATAGTGCCCTCCATTGGGGGTACAATCTCCCCAACTTCCATCAGAATGGAATAAGAAACAAAAAGGTTATAGCCAGAAATACATTTTTCAGTATTTTCCCAAAAACAAAAATTTGTTTTTTGTTTTTGTTATTATTATTATTTTTTTGTTATAACAAAAATGAAAATCAATTTTTTTTGTTGTTATTATAATTACAAAAATGAAATGCACACCCCTACTGTATAGATATCTTTTAGAGGAGAATGCATTTTCCATGGCCAGTGAGAGATCTAGGGAAACTGAGAGGCCCTGTGGGAAATGGTGGTGTGGGTCCCCTCATGGACAATATGTTGTGAGGGGGGGGGAGGATGTCAGCTGTTCTTTTAAGGAGAGATAGGACTCCCATCTCATTCCTCAGTCACCTGAGGCAGCTAGGATCCTAATGCAACCTGAGTCTCCTGGAAGGCCAACAACGACAAACGTGACAATGGGCCACTTTGGCCTGCAAGCCACCGTCATGTTTGTTAGTGCCCCGTCAGATATTTGCCCGGAATTGCTCCTGGGTGTCTAAGCAACGAGCCCCGGCTGTAATCCTGAAGACCTGCAGGATTATAGCCTGGGTTGCTGTCTGTCCGATAAGGCCCAAGTGGACTACGGCGAGCTATATGGTAAACTGGGTGCCGCGTGGGGGTGGGGCCTTCCGGCTGCACATTCATGTGGCTCCCCGCCCTCCCACCAGCACATTTGCCATGCTATCAGACCCAGTTGGTCGGGACCGTGTTGCTGGCGTGTTCCCGACTTGGGTGGGTGGGTGTGGGTGCCGGTGCTCCCTGTCACGTCTGTTAACAGCCATTGTAGTTCAGTTTTTATTTTTTATTGGGCCAACGTCTGTTGGAGAAGACATGCAAGCTTTCACGCCACACAGGGCCCTTCCTCAGGCTGGCTATCTCCTCTGACTTTCTAAGAGCCAGAGGAAGGGCACTGAATAGCACAAAAGCTTGCTTACTTTCACAAACACAAGTTGATTCAATGAAAGGTATCTAAACAACTTTGTTTCTAGCTATTAATTTGTAGACCAACACGGTAACCACACTCCCTTTCTGTACTATCATAAAATGAAATGAAATTGTGTTCCATTTTCCTGATCTTTCTCCGTTACAAAAGCCATCCAGTCTCTCTCAACCTGGAGACCCATAGAAGGGGTTTTGAGCTGAATTAATCAATGTTAATTAGTCTATCAGATATCGCCAGGATGAAGAGGTGATTGTCTTGTGGTAGATAGATAGAAACGAGCCTACTGAGAAGCTACTTAACTGAGGTTGAAGGTTTGAAGCGAAACCCCAAAAATGCACATGATATAGGACTGAAACTTGTGGAACTCATTGCCACTGGAAATTCCAAACACCAACAGTACAGCTACCTAGTTCTGTATCCCATCTACCAAGTCTTTGACCCATCAAGTCCTTGCAATATGGGGCTAGATTAGAATTCTCTTACAATAGATCTGCTTAATTGGGTTAAGCAAATGACTAATCTAGCCCAGCGTCCTATCTCCAACAGTGGCCAACACCTTTTCCAACATATCCCTGCCCCCATGGAACATCTAGTGGTGGCCACCGTTGGAGACTGGATGGTGCATGAGAGGGACCAATAGTTCAGACCAACAGGGTAGTACTTGTATTCTTGTTCTAGGGTAAAAATAGACGTCACAGTGGCCTGCTTTGCCCACTTTTACCTGGAACCCACTGGCATCCTTGGCCCACTTTGACCTGGAACCCACTGGCACATGTGTTCATATGCTGCCAGAAGCTGACCCGGGACTCCCCTGTGGCAGGTAGGCACTTATCTCAGGCTGTGTCCCTTGGAATCTCCAAGGACGCAGCCGGGGCCAAGGACCGCCCATGCGGACTGACATGGGTAACCACGTTTGTTCAGTCCCATCATCCCCGCCTCGGGGCTGTCCGCCATGATAAAGGGTGGGGGGTTGGGAGCAGGGTCGCCCACCCACACATTTGTTGAGCTCCCTGCCCTACCCAGATTTGGGCAGCTTGATGGACTCAAGTATGTTAGGTCAGTGACCACTGTTTCCCAGGACAGGCCAGACCGGAGAGCCACCGCGTCACCCACACGTCTGTTTTTACCCCTAGTCTCCAGCCTTCTTGAGCAGTACAAACCGATTTTACTAAGAGTTAGCAACATACATCAGAAGTACACACCAATTTTACTCAGAGTTAGAGACACACATCAGTAAATATGCACAGATTTTGCTCCGAGTTATTTTCAGGATTTCTACGTCTTGACAATAGTCATGATCCCAAGCCCCATGAATTCTGTGTGTGTGCACACACACATGTAGTTTCCACAGAGCACAATGTGCCCACAATTGCGATCAACGCGGTTTGTGAGTGGCCGCACACACGTATGGCTCCGCATGGGATCCACAGGGCTTGGGATCATCACAATGTGAAAAACTCATTTACTTACTAGGTTTTATTATTGTTCTGGTTCCCTTCCCAAAAAGGAGTTTGTTGTTTCCTCCATAACTCACACCGCGGAAAACTGCATTACAAAAATCCAGCACCCAAATCTACCTGCAAATCACTAGATCTTCTAATTATATCACAAATTGTGTGATGTCAGGGATTTCTTCCAAATTGAAATCAAGCAAATTTGTGATAAACCATGAACACATTTCTTTTAAAAACGTTTGACAGAAATAAATCTCTAAACCTCAGGGTAGAGGAAATAAGGGTTCAGCGGCCAGAATGGTTTGTGAACACATAGTGAAATTGAAACTGCCAAATATTTATCTAATTTTAGGAAGCTTAAGGAATCTCAGGATTTTGTGAACCTTTACCGGTGATTTTTTGAAATATAGGATTTGGGGACTGAAATGGGATTGGTAGATCAAAAATTTCATAAGTTAGAAAGAATCCCGTGGAATAAGGAATGGCTACTATGTTTCCATGAAACGAATGGTTCTGAAATAAGGGGCAGCTCTTATTTTCTGTGGACTGTGATACTTTGAAATAAGCGATGCCCATTATTCATTAGAGGACATAATGGTGACTCTGAAATAAAGAGTCCCACATCAGCCTTATTTCAGAAGCCCCATAACATATAAGCCACTTCCTATATTTCAGAACCGCACAGATTTTGGGATTGGAGAGTTTATTTTTATCTATGTATTTTTAAATATTTTTTATGTACCGTAACCCACCCTTAGGCCTTGGGATAGGACAGGATGATGATGATAAACAAACAAAAACAATCACAGCAGATCCCTTATTTCAGATCATATTTAAAGACCCATAGCTTGATAGGATGTTATAGGGTGATTTCAGACGTGACGAGATCACGCTGAACCACACTGAACCACGGTGAACCCCGCGGCGGGGCGAAAGGGCCCTGAACGTCTGTTCAGCGCGCGCCAGATGTTGGCCACGCTGAATCGGCACATGGGGTCAATTTGAACCACGCTTCCCGGGCTAGCCGGGGGAAGGTCCCGGGAAGCGTGGTCAAATGGACCGCGGGCCGTGGCCAACAAAAAGTAACGTCTGGCCGTGGCACGATCGGCCAGACGCGGTGGCCGCATTGGCCCCGCCGCCCGCCCGTCTCCTCGGAGGGCGGGCGGCGGGGTGCGTGGAGGGGGCGGGGCCGTGCGGCCGCACGTTGCGCCGCGCGGCCCCGGCCCCTCCCACTTTCCCCGCCGGGATCCCCCCGGCACGTCTGTTGGGCCGTGCAGGGGTGACCCCGGCGGGGAACGAAGACGTTGGTTACGGTACGGGGCCAAAGGGCCCCGTAACGTCTGAAAATACCCATAGACAATCCTTATGTCAGACCAGACAGCTCTATGGAACATAATGGATATCCCTTATTTCAGAATTTCATAGTTCCATAGAACATAACAGATGCCCCTTTATTGTTTGATAAATGATTAATTCTTATTAATACATTTTCCCTCACGTGTATCCCTGGGAGACAGGGGCCACAGAACTTGTTATCTGCATTTTGCAAAAAACTAAGGGTCAAGGCAGAATGGGTCAAAAATCAGAGATAATACTTTTTTAATACCAGGAAATAGCATTTTTCAATGCATTTGGGGGGTGGGTGGGAGGGGAATCTATATTGCTGACATTTCCTTTGGATCCCATTCCCAATCTTTTTAAACCCCCCCCCCCCTTTTTTAAAAAAAATTAGTTCTTGGGAGTCAAGCGACGTTGAAAAGGTCCCTCCCTCCCAAGGACAAAAATTCCAGAAAATGTGTGTGTGTAAGAAATAGAGAGTTTTGTTTTGGGGTAACTACAAAAAAAGAAATGTGAAAAAAGAGGGGAAATGTACTTCAAACATGTTAGCAGAATTTTAAAAAAACTGTCAACAACAAAAAAAAGTTGCCCTACGTTTTCAAAATACATGGAAAGTGATCCTCTAGATCTGCAAGGTGACTCTGAAGACTTCATCGTTAATCCGTATTCTACTTTAGACGCTTACTTGAAAGAATGAAGAGCCTTGTTCCGTTCCCGAAGATCAGCTTCCTACCCCCAGTATCCACACTCTTGTATGAATCATTACAAATACACCGGTCTCAGAATGACTCATTTATAATGATATAGGGGAAACCGTTTTCACGTGGTGGAAAATTATTGAAACCCCAAATATTCACAATGAATTCTGAGTATGGCACATATCATGAAAGTATTTGCGTCACCAATAAACACTGATGAACTTATCTTTAAAAGATGCCCATGATTTAGGGATGTCTGCCCATCCATCCATGCATGGTGCCCATCCATTCATCCATGGTATCTATTCATCAATATTTTTCCCACTCCTACTACCCATCCATTATACCCATCTATCACTGCAGCCATCTATCCATGGTTTATAACCTTCCTTTCATTAATTGTATCCATGTGTCTTTGATAATATTTTCTCCATCCATCCAACCATCCATCCCAAACCTTAGTATTTTGATTCCGTCATCCACTAATTCCAGCCTGTTTTCCTCATTTCACCATGTGCTATACTCACTTGGACTCACCAGTAGCTTGGTTCCTCTTCCAAATATGAACTTAAAATTTCCATCTGCATTAACACTGCGAGGGAAGCCTTTACAAGATCTACCATCTTCAGTAATTCTAGAACTAATCATGTTTCTTCATTTCATTTTAGAAAAAAACCTGAAACCTTAATATTTTAATTTGGAAGTGTTCAGAATGGTTGTTTTTACTTCTATTTTTAATTTTTATTTTGAAAACTTCTATCTGAAAACTGTAAGTGTAAGGTTTTGGTAATTTTGTGTTTCTGCTAACCAAAATATATTTTCTTTCCAGATGCTGAATTTTAATGAAAAGAAGAACATTTGATTTTCAAAACCAAAATAAATAATTTAAACAACGCCGGCTTCTGTTACCTTTAAGTTATCAAAAGGGCACGAAGGTTTGTAAAGTTAAGTTGGAAATTTTTTGTGGAATTAAAACTTTTTTACCGGTCAAAATCTTCAAACCGCTTACTTCAGAACAGTTCCATTAACTTCTGTGCAACAGCTGTATGATTAAACAATTTGAGGACTGCATCCATGGACAACAGAAAATAAACAAAGAAAATAATAATAATGTAGCTTTATATTATTCTGGCCTTTACTAAACTCCATTAGAATTAGAACTCTAGAATACAACTTTCTAGAATTCAGATATTGATTAGCTGATGAAAAAGTTTTCATCCAATCTTTTTTATTTAATTATTTTTAATGAAAATTGGATTCTTTTCTATTTAAATTCTACATTTTCATTTTTTAAAAAAGTTTTCCACTTTATCTGAAAAAAGGATTAACAGTGAGAATGCTGTTTTATTCCTCTGGTTTTTTTCACCCAATGCTAATTGGTCATTTTTATGATGTAGCAGATTTTTCCTAAAAGAGATTTTAACTTCAAAAATAATTAAAATAAAATTGAAATTAGCAGATCTTTACTTATTTGTTTAAATGTGTACACCCCACCACCCTCCTAAGGTTCAAGTCTTGCTTTTGAAAAACCCTCCCTGTATAGTAGACTTGCCAGATCAAAATTTCAAAATTAAGGGACATCATGGAGCTGTACGGGTCTGAAATAGAAGACACCTATTCTGTCCCATGAAGCTGTGGAGTTATGATAAAAGGGATGTCCATTTATGTTCTATGGAGATGTTGGACTCTGAAATATGGGACGTTTGTTATGTTCTACTGAGCTGCGGGGTTCTGAAATTAGGAGGGATGGGAATTTGGGATTTGGTTAGTACCGTATTGACCCCAAAATGGCCGATTCAGTTCTCTCAAAATTTCGGTTCTCATTTTGGCGATTCAGGGTTTTTTTGCATCTTTTTTTTGGGGGGGTTGTTTATTTTTTCAATGTAACCCCCCACCCCCCTGAAGAAAATTCAAAGCAAAAAAAACCCGAATCTGAAACTGAATTGAGAACCAAAATTCTCGGAGAACCAATTCTGAAAAAAAACACCTGAATCCAAAATTTGCCTCAGAGTGCCATCCCTAGAAAGAAGGGATGCCCATCATGTTTTATGGAAATGTGGGGATCTCAAAGTTGGGTTGTCCATTAGGTTCTACAAAGCTGTGCATCTAAGAAGTAAGATACGTCCATTGTGCTCTGTGGAGCTCTGTGGTTCTGAAGAGATACCCATCATGTTCTATCAAACTATGGAGTTCTGAAATATTACATTCTGTGGAGGCACAGGGCTCTGAAATAAGGGACATACAAAATGTTCTATGAAATAAGCAAACTCATGGAAAAGGAAGCAGAGGATGAGATAAGGGCATGCCCTCCAGGATAGCGGATGGGTCCATGACACAAATCCATGAACTGGACCCTCCTCTTACTCACCCCATCCTGAGCGTAACCCTTAAACACCACCTTCCCCAAAACTCAGAGCTTGTGATAATTTCCCAAGTGGTCTTCAGGAGGTAAAAGGTCCCGACCCCTGCTCTACTGTGTAGGTATGTATAGAATAAGATTAGGTGGTATCCTAACCTTCTCTTGGACAAACTAGATTGAGCTTCCTAAAGCTGAAATTCTGAAACCACTTACTCCACAGTGGTTCCACTGACCTTAGTGGGATTTCTCAGGAGTAAATATTTCCAGGTTCATGATCTTGGCCACTTAACCTCAAACAAGTTTCCCTGACCTCAAATAGTTGTGTTTTTTTCCCTGGAGTGTGAACGCCAGAACTTGAGTTAGGACACATTCCTCCATGTGTTGAAGCCAATGGCCCATCTCCCATTGACTTTAATGGATGGAGGATTTCGCACTCAGTGTTTCCTTCACTGGGATGCCATCCATTTATTTATTTTATCTATTTATTCAAAAAAAAATTCCCGCCTTTCCCTCAAGAAGACTCCGGGGGACTGAGTGAAGGGGGGTGGGGGGAACTAGCTCAATGCAACTAAACTCTTGACGGTGGCACTTCCCAAAGTGATTAACGTTGGGTGTTTTCAAACGAGATGCTCCCTGCATGGCCACCCAGGAACCACGGAGCTGACTACCCCGTCTGAAGATGGAGTGGTGGGAGACGCGGTCCCAGGAGTCCCGGAGCACCCACTCATGGAGCAATGCTGCAAAATCGGGAGTGCTCCGTGTGTGACTGGTCAAATGTGTGGCGATCACTTCCGTGACTGGAATAAGCACAATGGGAGCGGCCTGTTTTGACGTGCTCCCCCACTCACTCCACCTGCACGGGGGCTCCACAGCAATGCCACGGACCCCCACCCTCATCACCCTGATCATTTAAAAACAATGCACCCAATCTCTCTCTTTCAACGGGGACAGTGGCTTATTTGGAATATTTTTAATCAGGGGAGGCCTTAGCCCTGGTGGTTCCAGTTCAAAGGGGATAGGACCAGGTGCCAATGGGAATCATGGCGGAGAAAGCTGTGCTTCCCCCATCCCCAGGGGGAGCCGCATTGCTGCCGCCAGCCATGGGAACCACGCTGACTCCATTCCCAGGAGTGGAGGGGAAGGAGAGCCACACTGCCCATGACCCTGGGAGCTGGGCATTCGGGAACTCTATGTGGGCCCTGGAGTGGCGGTGGGGGAAGCCAGATGGCCCCAGGAGCAGAGGGTGGGTCAAGGAAGCCACGCTGCTGCCGATTCTCAGGATCCCAGGGCCTCTGTGGCCAGCACTTGTGAGAAACCCTGGGAGATCAAGGAGCAATGGTTATGGGGCCTCAGGGCCCCTAAAAAGTGGTGGAAGGGTCTTGAGAGCCTGAGGAGTGGTAGATCAGGGGGTTTCTGGGGTTCCACCACTGCTCTGGGGCCAGGGCTGTCCCAGAAACCATGGATCTCAGGGCGCCTGCCCCAACTGTCCCACCTTAAGGCCAACCCTGCTCCACATAAAGATGATTCAACTCTACGTCCTCCATGAACTTACTTGGCTTCACCCTTACTTGAGTTCCTCCCCCAAAGGTGAATTTGTTTCCATAATTGGCACAGTGATAGATGACATGGCAAAAACACCAGCCCTTCACCCTCTTCCTCACAGTAACGGGAAATGGTTCTGGGTTTAAGGCGGGGAACTAGAAATCGGAAGACTGTATACAAAAATATTTCAATGTAAAAGGAGGTGTGAAAACTCTAAAAAAAAAAAAATCAAACCAACAAAACAACAAGCTTGCACCCGTGAGAATATTTTTTCACACCTTTTTAAAAACAGTTCAGCAAGCAACCCTCTCCTTCCTGCACTGCAAGACACAAGGTTGGGGCTTGCACTGAAGCCGCAGAGAGTGGTTTCAGGTTCCCTCTTTACAGCTAATCAGTGGGGACCTGCAAGCCTCTCTCAGGCCAGGGTTCACACTGCCAGTTGGGGAGGAATGAGAAAATTAATTTCATCCTAATTAAAATAGGTTCCTTTCCCCATTTTTGCCGCAGCCTCCCTCTGAGGCACTGGGCTAGTTAGTTAGGGAAAGAATTTGTACTGTGGAGCTGTGGAATTCTCAAATAAGGTCACTCATGAAGTTCTATGGAGCTCTAGGGCATGGGGTCTGAAATAAAGGGACACCCGTTATGTTCTATGGAACTGGGGACCTTGAAATAAAGGTCACCCATTATGTTGTGTTGTGCTGTGGGGCTCGGAAACAAGAAACGTCCAATATGTTCTATGGACTTGTGGGACTCTGAAATAAGAGACACCCATTATGTTCTGCGACGCTCTACAATAGGAGACATCCATTACGCTCAACTTGGTTGTGGGATGTTCTACGGAGCTGTGGGATCTAGAATAAGGAATAGTCATTATGTTCTATGGGGCGGTGGGCTTCTCAAATAAAGGCCATCTGTTCTGGACTGGGGAGCTGTGAGTCTCTCAAGAAGGGATGCTTCCTTAAAATAAACAGTCTCTGGCAACTATGGGTGAAAAAAGACGTCGGGGTGGTGTGGTCGCTCCCTGGCCCGGGGCAGGAAACAGCAGCCGGATGCAACTCTCCAGGTCAGAGAGGGATGCTGACCAAACATGCCTGCAACTGGAGGGTCGTCCCACTGCCTGCACGCCCTGGGTGGGGGGTGTAACAGATGTGCGGCTGTCCCCGTCCCCACCCCCGCCATGATGGGCAACCATGGCAACTAGCCATGGAGCCTGGCCATGGTGACTCCCACCCTGCGGCGGGAATGGTGGGGCCAAACAGATCCGTTGGCCTGCTGCCTCTGGCCCGGGAGGTGCACCCGGTGGACTCTTCCTAGGCCAGCCATCTACCCACTCTGGGGCAGTAGCGGGCCTGTGCTGAGTCCTGGGTCACACCGAGGCAACCTCCCATCTGTTTCCCCCCCTATGACCCTGCACACACGTTTCTGTCTATTCTGAGAGTTAACAGGAAGTTGCATGTTCCTCCTTGTCACCAACGGGGAAAGCACAGTTAACATGGGTCCCTGGTTATAGAATGGAGTCCAGGCCCCTGCACCAATGAAGTATTTGCCAAACCCGAACAGCTTGCACCACAAAATCCACCAAGAATAAACAGAGATAATAATAATAATAATTAATAATAATAATAATAATCTGCCACAATTAGAGGCCAGGAGTGACAAGAGCACACAGGGAATTACAGGGAAGAATCTTATAAAAGAAAAATCCCCCTCTCTCAAACAAATGAACCACGCCCACAACGGTACAGAGTTTAGCTCCCACCTCTCACTAGAGTCCAGAATAGGATTCTATGGCTGCCCTCATCGTAGGCTGTTTTTAGACAATATGCTCCCATGCAGGTCCACCCATCTCCAACCCACCCAAGTGCCCTTCTGAAAGTGGTGTGTGTGTGTGTGTGTGTAGGGGGTGCTCCTGTGACCCACACACCGTTCTCTCATGCCCACACACAGAGCATTGGGGGGGAATCCAGGATGCTCCATGTGGGAAGCAAGCGAAACACACCCATCCCCGGCCCATTTAACCCCCCCCCCAACTCACTGAATGTGCATGGGGGCTCCACTCAGCACACACAGACACGCCCCCCCTCACCCCATCCATTTAAAAACAGCCACAGTCTCTGATCGCAGCACAAAACACAGGTGAATCTAGTTCTCATTTCCGAACCATAAGGACAATCAATGGATCTTTCAAGTACTAAAACAGATTCCCAAGAGGTGATTCAGGACCCCAAATTGAGTCACACCATCTAAGAATGAGGTCGAGATTCCAACATTTGAACAGTTTGGTCGTTCTCTGGGTTTATGGGATTACATTGAAATCTCAAAATGGGGTCAGAAGCAAAACAATTGGGAACACTACACTTAAGACAAATTGGTCTAGAGTCTAGACTTATTCCTAAAGGGCCCAACTGGGGAACTCTTTCAAAGCTGGGTGTAGACTAGTGGATAAAGTTCTGGACTTGGATCTGCAACACCAAAGTTCAAATCTTGTCTTAGCCATAAATTCTTTGGATGAATCACTCTCTCTCTCTCTCTCTGGCTTAGTCCGTCATGAGAATAATAATGGCCTACCTCCCAAGGCTGTTATGAGAGAGATAAGGATTGTAAAGCACTTTGAACATGGAAAGTGCTCTACACATAATGATAGAAATGAAATGAAATCAGTCTCTGTGGGAATTGGAGGTAGACTTGGAGGAATCAGACTTACTTGGGGTAACTAGAAGCTTGGTCCCAGTTCCAAATATGAGTTTCCCGAATCCTTGAGTATTTACACTGTGATCCGTGCCTCTACAAAATGGCCGACTTGCTGGGGGAGGCAGCTTTGAGAGTTATTCCCAATTTCATTAAAGCGGAAATGAAGGAAATTGTGAAACAATTCCTGAAGGGCAGGGGTGAGAAACCATATAGCTTGACCAATCCAATAGAAGATTTGATCATATCCCTCGAAGAATGTACTGGGGGCATGAAAAAAACTCAGCACTAGTTGAGGTGGAAGAACGGACTAAGGAAGCCAGGCCTTCTTAATCTCTGAGGTCTGCTACTGAAGGGTGTGAAAAGATTCCATTAATAAATATACGGTTTGTTATAAAGCATGTTTATTAAGAAGAACTAGTCATGGCTGTAAAATGTAGGTGGCTTTGGTCGTCACCACAGCCAGAGGGATTAAAGTTCAACATTGCTCTAGCCTTGGACACAGTTCTGCAAAACTTCTGCAGATGTTTTACCATGGTCTTGGTGATTATCAGTGGTCCACTGAGCCAGTGAACTATTACATTCTCCTGCCATTTATTCAGTCTTTAGGTCCATCAACCCTCATAAGACGACTTATCCATCCATCCTTCCTATCAGCTCATCCCTATGTATCTCTCATCTTCTCAGGGAAGGTTCACACACACACACACACACAAATAAGCTGTGTTTGATATGGGGTGGTGGTGGTGGTTTAGCCTACTGGGGGTAAAGTCTACTCGGGGTGGGGGTAACACAACCAGGGGTAATGCTTATTAATAATCCATCCATCTCCACACCTCTATTTTTGAAAGTTTTAATCTGATAACTCTTACACTGAGTGACTCGTGTCCCCACATGTAAAATGCGGCTCTCTCTCCCCTATCGCACTGGGGCCTTGAAAAGATAACACTTATTAATAACTGTGAAGTCTTCAGCTAGAACAGCAAAGAGGACATCAAACCTAGAGTTGAAAAACATTAGAATTGAAGAACTAAAGCCCGTCAGTCTATTCCACAGGTTTGTACACCGGAGTAGCATCTGAGTCCAGCTCACTTAGAGATTGGTTTAATGAGGTCCATAATTTCAATTTAGTGCCATACTCACTTGGAGTGATTATCAGTCTGGTCCCCCTTCCAAAGGTGAGCTTATCTCCTCCGTAATTCACACAGTCAGGGAAGCCTTTGCAATATCCTTTCTTTTTTGGACTGGGCTCTTAGTTTCCTGCATTAATCCAACTGTAATTTTTTTGTACTTAGTATGAATCTCCTTGCTTTCACTTGCCTGACAGGAATTACAGATGGATGAAAAGATGGATGATTGTCTTAAATTTCATGGAGCTCATTAAACTAATCTTTACATCTCTCTATCTGTAGTATTATATCATTCTCTCCCTTCATCTACCTGCCTACTTATCTACTTACCTAATTTGTCAAAAATCCCCATGTAATGCAATGCAAAGTGAAAACACTGGTTAGAATTTTGAACAATTTAAGTAGAGGAAAGTTGATCAGCATTTTGGTTCTATCACACAACTTTTATCTTCCCCCTCTGTTGGCTATTATTTCTATAGCACTTCCAGTGGTCCAAGTGTTTTATAATCCTTGTCTAGTTCCCTTCACAACAACCCTGTGAGGTAAGTCATTATTAATTTTATTATTATTATTCCCATTTTACAGATGTGGAACGGAGGCTAAGAGACAGTATTAGCCATGAGGTCACTGGATGGCTTTGCTTGAGTCACTAAGACCGGATTTTAACATTTGTTTCCTATTTTCAAGTCTGACACCTTACCTCCTAAGCTACAATGGGGTACTACTTTATCATGCTCACCTGGCTTGACCCTCACCCTTGTCCCTCTGCCAAATACCAGCTTGTTTACTCCACTTCCATAATGCACACTGCGCGGGAAGTCTTTACAAGAACCTGTCTTCATCACATTGGTCTTGAACCCTGATTCTGCCTCCAGGTAGGATTCCCCAGAATATATACATCCCACACAAGAACGCATTCCTAAAACCACTTACTCAGAGGTAAGTAAGTAAGGTATTAGCAGCAGCACTAATGCTGGTAGTAGGAGAAGCAATAGCAGCCATAGCTGTAATTGTGACAGAAGTAGTAGCGGCTACAGCAGTAGAAGTAATAGTATTAGACGCATTAGCGATAGTAATAGTAGTAGTAATAGTAATAATAACCATAGCAGCACTCCTGGTAGTAGCAGCAGCAGCAGCAACATTAGTAAGAGAAGCCGTAGCAATAATAGTTATAGTAGTAGCATAAATAGTAGCAATAATGCTAGCACCAGTATTTTTATTATTATTATTATTATTATTATTATTATTATTATTAGTAGTAGTAGTAGTAGTAGTACCACCACTTGCAGCATTAGTAGTAGTAGTAGTACCACCACCACTTGCAGCAACAGCAGCAGCAGCAGCAGCAGCAGTAGTAGTAGTAGTAGTAGTAACTGTCACCTGGCTGAGCTGATTGATTTTCATCAAAATAATGGTGTAATTTCAAGCACCTTCCCAATCAGTTACCACCACTGCTGCAAGTAAATCACCACCCTCGAGTGTGAGCCAGTGTAGCCTAATAGATAAGAATAGAATAGATAAGATCTGAACCTGGGAGGCCAGAGTTTAAAACCCATCTTAGCTATGAACTCACTGGGGGATCTTGGATAAGTCACTAGGTCTCCGTTCTCCATCTGTAAAATGGGAATGTATGTATCCCTGTTTCTCCCTCCCACCCTGGCTATTCTGCAAGCCCCTTGAGGCAGGGACATATCTCAAACTGTGATTATTCAGCACCAGGCATGTGGCGTGTGCTGCATTCGTAATCATTCAGTCTCTACAGTCAGATAGCTGCCATCATACCCATTCTGCAAAGGGTTGGCAGGGAGGTGTTACCTCTGAAAGGCTTTTATAAGGAGGGCGGCAGCAACCAGTTCTTTCTGTCCTAACACATGGGAAACTCATCACAAGGCAGCTCTCTCTCATAAATTCCTCCCATGCTGCTTTACAACTAACCAGGTTATTTCCCCTACAACTGTCTCTGGGAGCCTATCCCAGAGTCTAAAGCCTTCTAATGATAGTTAATGGATGTTCCAAACCTTCTAATTTCCAAGTAATGTAGATTAATATAGTGTCTTTAGACGGACCTGAGGTTGCCCCCAGACATACTCCAGGGGTACACTGTTGCATCCAGCCCTATCTGCATCAGCGCTATACGGACCCAGCCTGCAGCCCACCTGCACAGCACCCTCCCTCCCACACCATAGAGCTGTGGGCAGATCGCCTGGCGCTCTAGGATGCCACCTGCAGCTCTATGGCATTGCCTGGGGCACTCCCCAGCTAGAAGCGGACTGCGTTGGCCATCCGCTGAGCAGACGGACCGCAGCTCTGCCTCCAACTGGTGCCCCCGGTTTGGGCCTGTCTCTTATACACATCTAGATGTGTATAAGAGACAGGGGTAATCCTTGCTGGGAGACCAGCTGCATTGGCCATCCGCTGAGCAGACGGACCGCAGCTCTGCCTCCAACTGGTGCCCCCGGTTTGGGCGCCCTGCTCTGCTGGCGGTGTTCCAGGATGTTCTGGAGCGCCGCTAGTGGGGCTGGAGTGGAGCAGGTGCCTGCTCCGTATCTACTCCACCTGCACATCTGGCTGGACGGGCTGCCCGGGTGTGAGGCAGAGCTGAGCTGTGGGTGCCGTCCATGTAAAAGCACCCGTAGATGGGTAAAATGTGGTCCAGAGCTGAATAACAAGGTAATTAGAAAAACAATTCCAAATAGGATTCAATAAAATAAATAATAATAATAATAATAATAATAATAATCCTATTAAAAAGAAACACTTTGGAAATGAAATGTACCTGGAGAAACTAGGAGTTTGGTTCCAGCCCCAAAGAGCAGTTTGCTGTAACTATCAGTGTTCACACTGTGAGATAAAGCTCTACAAAATGGCGTAGTATGGTCGGCTTTCATATTAGAGGAATACATGAAAGGTACTGAAGTAATAAAAAATACCACCACCAAGGGAAATAGATGGATTACATCATCCATCCATCCATCCATCCATTTTCTATTGTCCACTCATCGATCCCTTTATCTCTCTATCATCCATCGTCCCTACTCCTCTTTCCATCCTATTCCATTAATCGCTCTATGGTTCTATATTCATCCACCATTATTTACTTCTTTTCCATCCATCCTCCTACCATCTACCTTTCACTTATCCATCCATCCATCCATCCATCCCTATGATCTGTTTATCTGTTTATCCTCTTTCTTTCCTTCCTTCTTTCATTCTGACCTGCTCTAATCTCTGTTTTGTCCTATGAAACACATACCACCACATTTTTGATCTAGTAAACTCTCTTTTCACGGCACCTTCCTTTGTTTCTCTCTGTGTCACACTCACCGGGGATGACCATCACCCTAGTTCCTTGACCAAATATCAACGTATCTGCCCCATGCCCATAATTCACACTGCACGCCAAGTCTTTACAAGAACCTACTTGACCGAATTTTTCTTAGACATGTTTCTGGTCTAGGTGTGATTCCTCCAATATGTATGCCAAGTCACAAAACCATTTACTCCAGCGTAGTCCCATGGAAATAATGATGAGGTGAACACATGGAAAGTCCAATTAGTACTCTCAGTGGGGCTGATCTCAAACCCCGCGGATCTCCTGTGCATGCGTACAATTCCCGCATGGGAAACAGGCACGTGCGTGGCTGCCACATGGAATCTGCAGGGTTTAGGATCGGTCCCCATGCCATGATCACCCACCCAGGTTTCAGAGGCAGGACAGCAGAATTATTTGTTTTTTAAAATACTATATTTTGGTTTTCAAAATCTGATTTCCCCCCCATCTTTTGGTACATATTTTGTTATCAAAATCTGAAAATGTTAATCAAACAGTTCTTGAATTTTTTATTTTTAATTACTTAATTTATTGCTACAATGGCAATTGTTTTGTGAGGAAATCCAATAGAACACCTTATGCAAATCAATGAGAAAGGTACCTGGAGAAATGAGAAGTTTGGTACCGGCTCCAAAGACAAGACTGTTAACACCGCCACTGTACACACACTGATATAAAGCTCTACAAAATGGTGCATGGGGAGTAGTCTAGATTTGCTTTTAAGTCAAGGATGTAGGTATAACAGGGGCAGGTAGTGCGGCTGCACCAGGCCGCATGTTCCGGGAGGGCCTGCGCTCCCAGTTGCAGTTGTATTTCCTGCCACTGGGAGAGAAGTCATGGGATCTCCTTCCACCTTCTGAGCGAGGGCCTACTCCAATACAGCTACACCTCTGTTGCAAATTACAGCAATACATAAATAGTACTTAATGGGAGAATAAAAAATTCTATCATGGGAAGTAGTGGGAAGTGATACCACATCATACAACTAAACACTGTATTCAGCCATTCATCCAATCACCTATATTCATCCACTCATCCAACTACCCAATCACCCACCCATCTATAAATCCATCCCCATATCTGTTCATCTGTCTGTTGATTCTCTTTGTTTATTTACTTCTTTTTTCTGCCATCTCCAATCTATCTTTCTTTTAGTGAAATATAAACCACTATAATTTAATTCTAACATACACCTTTACCTGGAAACCTTCATTAGTACCTCTCTCTATGTCCTACTCACCTGGGATGACTATTACTCTAGTCCCTTGGCCAAATATCAGTTTAAATGCTGCACTTCCATAATTCACACTGCACGGGAAGTCTTTACAAGAACCTACTTGTTGGAATTGTTCTTAGAGTAGACCCACAGAAATGAAGATGAACACATGGGAAGACCAGTTAGGGTTGTTGTAGATGTCATGGTCACCTTTCTGGTGACAGTGGCTGAAACCCAAGTTCACCTCAGATTTACTGCATGGTGGCCATTTTGGAGTGTTTTTAGTCAAGTGCCTCCTCACCCATTACCTACCCATCATACATGTTGCAGGGCTACAGATGGCATCAATGCGGCCCTGCAACATGTGTGATGGGTGAGTAATGGGTAGGAAGGTGCTTGTCTAAAAACATCATTTGTAATGTCTGAATGAGGTAAGATGAAGGTGATCCATTATACAGGGAAAATATCTGTGGTGCCTCTACCATAAATCTCCTCAGTGATACTATTTGATAAATATGTTTAGAACTCATGAAAAATGACACCACACATTAAACCTGAGGCAAAGTTGTGGTGAGACTTCTGGCATCCCTGGATGGTAATTGTAACCTACGCTCACTAAACAATAGAGTCATTTGGTCTGGTGTCTAAGGGCACAATCGTTATCCATCCAAGTGTGCAGGGGAGCTATGCGTCCACTAGCAGTACAACTAAGTGCTGCACTGGCTTTTAGCCGAATTAAGAACATAAGAAGTGCCATGCTGGGTCAGACCAATGGTCCATCTAGCCCAGCATCCTGCCTCTGACAGAGGTCAATCACGGTGGCTTGGGAGAAGCACCCAACAGGTCACAATGGGGGATCCATTACCTGTTGTTTTCCCCCAGCTCCTGTCATGTTCCCTGATCCTGTCTGACTAATAGCTGCTAATGGACCTATCTTCCAGAAACTTGTCCAAACCTCTTTTAAACTCAGCTATAGTACTGGCCCTTACCACAGCCTCTGGCAGTAGATTCCACAACCCAATTATATGCTGAGTGAAAAAAATATTTTCTTTTATTTGTTTTAAACTTGCCACCCACGAGTTGCCACCCAGGGTAAATAACTGCTCCTTGTTTATTAGTTCCACACCATTCATGATTTTATAGACCACTATCGTATCTCCTCTCAGTCGTCTCTTCTCTAAACTGAAAAGCCCCAACCTACCAAGCCTCTCCTTGAAAATTCCCAATCTTCATCCACAGTGGGTGTTTTTAAATGAGCTAGACAGTCGGGGGCATCTCCATGGCCACAGCATGGAGCGGCCACAGAGAAGCCACGCAGATGGGGTACGTGGGGAGTGATTCTAATGGCTACTGTGGTCACAGAAGCAGCCTCCATGCACTCTCCCTGCCATGGACCATGACTCGTCTTTGCAATTGACATGTCCCAGGCCAGTTCTTGTGACAGCCTGGATGATGGGCATATCCCACCTTCAGACGGGTGGTCAGATCCAAGGCTTCTAGGTGGCCATGTGGGGTAGCATCTCATTTGAAAACACCCAGTGAGACACAAGATTGCCCATCATTCCCTCTCATTCGATCATGCAGTGTCACCTCCTCACAGTCCAACATTTGGGATGGGCGAACGCGGTTCGGAAGTTTGGAGTTCAGACCGAACTCGACCAGTTCGGTCGACCGAACCGAACCTCCGAACCGACCTCAATTTTCGAACCGAACCAAATTTCCAAACTCAGTTCTGTTCGCCCATCCCTATAAGATAATATTCCATTTAGTTCAATGGGGTTTGAATTTCCGAATTCTGTTCGGACGTTCAGAGTTCGCATAGTTCGGTCGACTGAACCAAACTTCTGAACCGAACTACATTTTCAACCCGAACCGAATTTCCGAACTCGGTTCTGTTCACCCGTCTTTACCCAACATAAGTCTTCAGCATGGACACCACCTAACTGTGTACGAATAAGCATGCCCCCAAGTAGAGAGGTGATGCGTCACATCCACCCACACTATTGGCAGCAGCCTGGTGACCCATTAATACGTTGCACAATGTCTTATAGTCAGGGACCCGTGTTCACTACATTTTCCCCACTGGTGACAATTGGGAAAATGTAGTGAGCACAGGTGTCTGTCTATTGTGGTTGAGTATTTAGAACTCAGTTCTAGTGCAGCACTTTGGCGTGCAACTGACCCCCACACAACCCTCTTGCACAATGAACAAACATGGATTCTACCTTAAGAATGCGGTTCTAAAGCTTCTTACTCTGAAGCACTCCAGCTGGGAGTACCAGGCTGAACTTATACCATATGGGCCAGTTTTTAACTAGTCTTTCCAAAAGTTCCTTCTGATCTTAGAGACACTTTATTTTACTGTTTTGCTTACTGGAGCTCCTCAATTTTTTTTCCCCATCAAGAAATTCCATTAAAATAGATTATTTCCAAAATACAATTTTTGGGCTTTTAGAACCTGGGGAAAAATCATTTCTATACCTACTTATTAGCCTAAAATCTGAACATTTTCATGTTTGACAACTGAACTCCCTCCCACCCCCGCCCGCCATAACATCAGATTATTTTGTAAAGAAATGCAATGAAACATCTTTGGACATGAGATCAAGCAAGTACCTGGAGAAATGAGAAGTTTGGTACCAGCTCCAAAGATGAGTTTGCGGGCACTCCCACCACTGTATGCACTGTGATATAAAGCTCTACAAAATGGAGTGTGTGGAGCAGTGCAGATTGGTTTTCAAGTTACCAATGCATTGGTAGCACTGGATTGGAGAAACGGCATTATTGTAGGTTGTTAGCCATGTTGTATCTTGATATGTTTAATCAGTATCTAATCTATGGCCCTTTTCACATGGGTCACGGTGTGTGTGTGTGCGTGTAGGCAAAGGTGGATGTGCAGTGCGTAGGCGGCCGTTCCAACAGGCGCACACCCATCTCCACCCGTCAAGCAACCGCTGCTCTGGCCAATTGCTCCATGGATGTGTGGTGGATGGAGGTGGGGGGAGGGGGTGGGGGGAGTGTGAAAACAGCCTATCTTTCTGTCCATCTAATCATTCACCCACTCACTACATTTGTTTATCTGATTGTTCCTTTTCTTCCTTCTTCTAATCTGACCATCCCTAATCTTTCTTTCTCTGAAACATGAACATGGTTGGCATCTTCATTAGTTCCATTCTGTGTCCTACTCACCTGGGCTGATCACCACCCTAGTCCCTTGACCAAATATCAGCTTATCTCCTCCACTTCCATAATTCACACTGCACAGGAAGTCTTTACAAGAACCTTCTTGTGATACCTCTGGTGACCTTGGTTGGAAACTGTGACCTCTGAATTCATCCTTTGCAATAGAGTCAGGCATTTTGGTGTCTAAGGGCACAATCGTTATCCATCCAGATGTGCAAGCGAGTGTTGTTCATTGTTTGTATGGCTAAGTGCTGTGTTGGTTTTTTTTAGTGGATTCCAAAGCTCCATTCACAGTGAGAGGCATCATTATGCATCACCCATTTTTAGTTGTGCATACAGTGTCACCGCCATGGGAGTCCAGTACTTTCATCATGGTCATGTCACTCCCCACCACCCCAAATCATGGATTGACTACTCATTAGCATGTCCCTACTTGGGTAGGGAGGTGAGTTCCATCCACTCATACTATACTGACCTGGTGGTCATTAATTAATCTGAGCGTCACGGACGCACATTCACTGTGTTTTCCCAATGGATGGCAACGAGGAAAACACAGTGGATATGGGTCTCAGCTCAATGCGCTCAAGTATTTGGAACACAATTCGAGTGTAGCACGTCGGTGCCCCACTCAACCCTCTTGCACAACTAAATAAATTGATGGTCTCCCTCTAAGTTTGCAGTTCTAAAGCTGCTTACTCTGAAGTACTCCAATTGGGACTATCCGAATGAATTTATACCATATGGGACTGTTTTCAACTAGTCCTGGGAAAAGACCTTAGATCTTTTTTTCCGATCTTAGGGACACTTTATCTGATTCTGCTTGCTGGAGCCCCTCAATATTTTTTTTTTTCCATCAAGCAATCCCATGAAAAAAAACCTGAACATTTTCAAGTTTGACTATTGCTTTTTTGGTACAGTTGTGATTTTTTTTAGTGCAGAAATACAATGAAAGATCTTTGGAAAGTAAATGAATAAGGTACCTGGAGAAATGAGAAGTTTGGTGCCTGCTCCAAAGGTGAGCTTGTTGGCACCTCCACCACTGTACACACTCTGATATAAAGCTCTACAAAAAGGTGTGTGTGGAGTAGTAAAGACTGGCTTTCAAGTTATACAAATACATGGATAACTTCTGTCATTGGAAGTATTGAATGTAGTATCTCTTAATACTTTTGAACAGCATCCATCCATACCTCGCGCCTTCACTCCATCCATCCATCCATCCATCCATCCATCCAATCATTATCTACCCATCCATACATCCAATCATCCCATCCAATCATCCATCAATTCATCTATTCACCCATGCAGATTTTCATCCATCTCACTGGTCTGTTTGTCTGTTCTCTTTATTTCATTCCTTCATTTTTCTGACCGTCTCCGAACTTTCTAAACCAAGGTTGTACCACACATTCTTTGCATGGCACCTTTATTAGTTCCGTTCTGTGTCCTACTCACCTGGACTGACCATTACTCTACTCCCTCCTCCAAATATCCGTTTATTTCCTCCACTTCCATAACTCACACTGCACAGGAAGTCTTTACAAGAACCTGCTTAATTGCATTGTTGTTAGGCAGGATTTGGGTTTGGTAGGATTTTGTCAACATGTATCTCAACTGACACCAGGGTTTCCAAAATTATTTATCATTCTAGACTAGGCCCTAAACAATCATAATAGACACATAGGAATTCCAGTTAAAGTGTTTCCATATGCCGCGATTAAGACCTGGCTGTTTCAGCAGGCTTTTGGCAGGGGGGACGGATAGAGTGGGATGGAATTGGAGGCGGGGGTGGGGGGATGTTTTTAACTCTGAGACTCCTATTGGGATTGTGTTCTGTATTTTTATGTTTTTTAATTTTATTGTATGGATTTTATGATGGTTTTACTTTGTAAGTTGCCCCGGGCTGTCATTGAGCAGGAGGGGGTGGGGTATGAAGCTTTCTTTCTTTCTTTCTTTCTTTCTTTCTTTCTTTCTTTCTTTCTTTCTTTCCCATTTCCAATCTATCTTCCTTTCTAATTAACAAGAAACAAAGTCTATTGTACACATTCTTTGTATGGCACCTTCATTATTACTTCTCTCTGTCCTACTCACCTGGACTGACCATCACTCTAGTCCCTTGGCCAAAAATTAGCTTTGATCCACTTCCATAGCTCTCACTGCACAGGAAGTCTTTACAAAAACTTTCTTAATTGCATTATTCTTAGACATGATTCTGGTTTTGGCAGGATTCCATCAATATGTATCTCAGATTAGGCCATGATCCCAAACCACATACTCCAGAGCAGACCCACAGCAGCCAGAACACATGGGAAATACAATGTAGGATGCTTTCAGCTGTCATGTTTATCATCTCATGTAACAGTGGAAGCAACCCAACTTCACCTCTGTGTTAGTGCATGGTGATAATTTTTGTGATGTCTGAATGGACTTACCATGTAGTAACACTACGATGATCTACGACAGAATCACTTTGGAAAAGATAGATAGATAGATAGATAGATAGATAGATAGATAATGTCTCTATGATGACCAATCTGCTCAGCAACATAGCATGGTCAATTTTTTCAGACTTCATGAAAAATGTCACCACACATCAAACCTGAGACAAAACCATGGTGGCTAATTCTGGTGGTCGGCGGTTGGCAACTGTGGCCTCTGAATGCACCCTTAGCAACAGAGACATGTGTTTTGATGTCTATGGGCACAACAATCAAAATTCATCCAGGTGTGAAACGAGTTGTTTGCCAATTAGTTGGACATCAAGGTAATCTGTTGGATATTAGTGGATGCCAAATCTCATTGACACTGAGACACAACATTGCCCAACAAGGACTCTTATTTGTGCATGCAATGCCACCTTCTTGGAGTCTAGTACAAACCCTCTGCATGGTCAACATCTAAGTATGGCCTGAGCACTCATTAGCATGCTTCCAAATAGGAAGGTGCATTCCATACACAGGCAGTAGCTCACTGACCCATATTATGTTGCGTAATGATGTCTTATTGTGACTGAGTATTTGCTAGCCTGCAGCACTTTGGTGTGCAATCACAACACACATGACACCCTTGTACAACTCAAAAATGGAACATCTTTTACAAATAAATCAAGTAGATACCTGGAGAAATGAGAAGTTTGGTGCCAGCTCCAAAGATGAGGTTGTTCACACTACTAAGGTACACACTTCGATATAATGCTCTACAAAATGGTGTGTATGTAGCAGTACAGATTGTCTTTCAAAACATAGATAGTACTGGACTGGAAACATGGATAGTACTGGACTTTACCATACATCTTTACTGTATGGTAAAACATGGATTGTACTGGACTGGAAAAAAATTTCCATCATGGGAAAAAGCTGCAAGTTCTATCACTTTGAACATTTAAACATCATCTATCCAACACTCACCCACCCACCAATCATTTATCTAACCATCCATTTAGCCAATCTAACCACCCAATATTTCCTTCTTTCTTTCTGTTTCTTGCATGCACACACACACTTTGCATGGTACCGTCATTGGTTTCTCTCTTTGTCCTACTCACCTGGGGTGACAATCAACCTAGTTCCTTGACCAAATATCAGCTTATCTGCTCCACCTCCATAATTCACACAGTGCATGAGGACTTTACAAGAACCTGCTTGGTGGTATTGTTCTTAGACCTGATTTTGGTTTCAGCAGAATTCCCACGATAAACATCCCAATTAAGGCATGGTTCCCATACCATTTACTCTGTAGCAGACCCACAGAGGTTAATATGAATATGTGAGAAGGCTAGTTTGGATCTTTTCAGATGTCATGATTACCGCCTCTAGCATCAGTGAAAGCACCCCAGTTTTGCCTCAGATTTACTGGATAGTAGTATATTTTGTGATGTCTGAAGGGATCTTCCATGTTCTAACACTAACACCAACAGAGGCATCAGGGAAAATATGGGTGGTGCCCCTCTATCACTGGTCTTCTCAATGACACCACATGGTAAATCTGTTCAGATGTCATAAAAAAATGCCTTTAAACATAAAACCTGAAGGAAAAGCATGGTGCTACTTCTGGGGTCCATGGTTGGTAACTGTGGCCCTTTTTACAGGGACGGAGGTGGGTGGGTGTCCATTTACATGGACACCCACCCACCTCCATTCACTTCCACCCAGTGAGCCTCCTCCGGTTTTCTGGAGGGTTCCGTGGGTGGAGATGGGTGTTGTGTGGGAGTGTGCACCCCCCCACCCGTCCCAATCAGTGTTCACACGGGCAAACACTAAGCTCATACCCATCCTCCCACCCACTGCCGGCCATATACATGGACACCCCCATCCCTCCCGCACACCCGTCTAAACACCAAGCGGGGTGGGTGGGCATCCATGTAAAAATGGCCAGTGATGTCTGAACAAACCCTTAGCAATAGAGTCATGTGTTTTGGTGTCTAAGAGCACAGCTCTCCTTTATCCAGGTGTACAAGGAGGTTGTGTCCATTAGCTGCATGGCTAAGTGCTCCGTTGGATGTTAGTGGGTGCCACATCTTCATTCACAGAAAGATGCATCATTGCCCACCACCCACTGTTACGGGAGGTGTGTTCCATGCTCCCGTTTCCCAGGCAGCAGCCCACTGACCATGGTTACCCTGCACACAACAATCAATGTCTCTCACTGGGTATTTTCACATGGGCGCAGGGGTACTCAACCCCAGAACAAGTCCGTGGGTGCACCCCCACTTGCAACCCAGCCTGGATCTGTTTCAAATGGACCCAGCAGTTGCTGTGGGCCACGGTCTGCTCACATGATGCCTCTCCCCCCTTTCCCACACCATAGAGTTGTGGGAAGATTGCCGGACATGCTGGGATGCCACCTGCAACTCCATGGTGTTGCCTAGGGCAACTTCCAGCCAAGAGCAGAGCTGCAGTGGCCGTCAGCAGATGGACAGTAGCCGCGCCTCTGGCCATAGCCCCGGGGTTGAGTGCTCCTGGATGTTTTGGAGCACCGCTGGCGGGGCAGCCCCGGAGCAGGGAGAGAGTCTGCCCTGCGTCTGCTTGGCCTGTACATCCAAAGTGTGAGACAGAGCAGAGGCGTAGGTGCTGCCCATGTGAAAACACCCATTGTGATGAAGGATTTGGTACGCTTTTAATTCTAGTACAGCACTTTGGTGTGCAATTGCCCATCACCCACTCTTACTTGGGCATGCAATGTCACCTCCCCAGAGTCCAGTACAAACCTGCTGCATGGTCATTGCTCTCCCACTGTACAACTATGAGGATCTCACTCTATAAGTCTGCAATCCTGAAACACTTACTCTGAAGCAGTTCCACTGGGACTACCAGAATGAACTTGTATTACATGAAACTGGGCATCTTTAAACATAACAAAGACTGGGTGTCAAAACCCCTAAGCAAGTGTTTGGCTGTTGTGTGTAAGCACCCTCACAATCACAACACCAATTTGGCCACCCGTTGAACATGCAATGTGAACACCAAGGACAATTTGCATGTTCCACTTGAACACGTAGCTAACGTTGAGTCTAACGATATCACATGGAGTGCGGTAGCAGATACAACATGGGAACGAGGTGGCAGCGCTTGTGTGCTGAGATCGGGGGACGAGCAAAGCACCAATTTCCCCCAGGATGGGCTGCGTGTCTAAGCAGCGCCACATGGTGAACACAGGGCCAAAACGGTGTTCATATCAAGGTCAAAACACACATTTGGACACCCGTTGACATTATGTCTAAAGACACCCACTGTCTCTAATTAAACTTTTCAAAAGTTCCCTCTGATCTTGGAAACATTTCTTCTTAAGAGTCTGCTTTACTGGAAATACTCCTTTTGCCACTCGCAATTCTATGTAATAGAGTATATATTACTCCAACATGAACATTTTTTTAGGTTTTAGGCAAGGAAACAAGTACCCATTTTGTTTTTTAGGTTCTGGAAATTATATATTTATGTATAAAAACCTGAAAAACAAAATGGGTACTCATTTCCTTGAATAAAAACAGTAAATTGTCATGTTGGAATACTCAACTTATTTTTGCTACAACTTGTTTTGTGAAGAAATGCAATGAAACATCTTTAGAAAATAAATCAATAAAGGTACCTGGAGAAATGAGAAGTTTGGTACCAGCTCCAAAGATGAGTTTGTTGTAATTCCCACCATCATACACACTCTGATATAAAGCTCTACAAAATGGTGTCTGCCTGTTTGTCTGTCTGTCTGTGTTCAGACAGGCTTTCAAGTTATAGCAATACATGGATAGTATTGGATTGGAGAATGAAGATTATTTCATGGGAAATAGTTGGAAGTTCTATCACTTGATACATTTAAACACTATCCATCCATCCACTAAATTGTTTATCCATCTATTCACTAAAGCCCTTTTTACATGACATGCTCCCATGCACGTCCACCCATATAACACGCTCGGGAGCGCCTTGTGTGAAAGCAATCCATGCTTCCCTCCCCCGCCCCCCACACATGGAGCAACTGGCGAAAATGCATGTTGCTCTGTGTGGGGGGATGCATGGGGGATGGGTGTCCGTCTGTCTACTCATGCTCCCACGTGCCACCCACAGACCTGGTCCACCCCTTTAAAAAGGGCCTCAATCAATCATCTATCCATCCATGAATCCATACATTCATGCATCTATCCGTCCATCCATCCCCATCTCTCTCTCTCTCTCTCTCAAACACGGATCACGGAATTTTAGTTCTATTGCACACTCTTGGCTTGGCAACTTCAGCAGTTCCTCTCGGTGTCCTACTCACCTGGGCTGACCACCACTCTAGTCCCTCTGCCAAATATCAGCTTATCTGCACTTCCAAAATTCACACTGCACAGGAAGTCTTTACAAGAACCTGCATGACCCTGTTGTTCTCTACAATGATTTTGGCTCACGCAGAATTCCACCACCGTGTATATCATATCTGTCTGCTGATCTTTAATCAAAATAAATAAACAAACAAATGCTACAATGGTAATTGTTTTGCAAAGCAAGTCAATGGAGAATCATTTGCAAATAAATCAAGAAGGTACCTGGAGAAACGAAAAGTTTGGTACCAGCTCCAAAGATTAAGTTGAACCCATCAGTGTACACACTCTGGTGTAAAGCTCTACAAAATGGTGTGTGTGGAGTAGTATAGATTGGCTTCCAATGCATGGATTGATTTACTCACACATCCAAACATCTTCCCCCCAGCCCCATCTCCTATCTGGGTATCAAACCCATCCCTCTATTGCTCCAGGGGTGGCATTAAGCAGAAGAATAAAAGTTCTATCATCGGAAATAGTTGCAACTTCTATCACTTGATGATACATTTCAACACCATCCATCCATCTACTTGAGCTATTTTTCTGCCGGTTCATTCTCTTTTCCTTTCCTTCTTTCTAACCATCGCCAATCTTTCTATGAAACACAAACCACCGCATTTAGTTTTATCACACATGCTTTGCTTGGCATCTTCATTAGATCATCTTGGTATCATACTCACTTGGGCTGACCATCACCCTAGTCCCTTTGCCAAATGTCATCTTCTCTCCACTTCCAGAACTCACACTGCACAGGAAGTCTTTACAAGAACCTGTTCAACTTCAATGCAGACCACCACTATTTTGATTCTGGGAGGATTCCCCCAACTTATACCCCAATTAAGGCCAGAAACTCAAAACCATTTATTCTAGAGATGTCACAAACCCATGGGAAGCACAGTCAGGAGGATGCTTTCAGAGGACATGAATTTCAGTGGCAGCACCCCAGCTTCGCCTCAACATTACAGCATGGTGTTCATACAATACTATGGCGTTGGGTAGTGAACAATTACTATACCAGTGGGAACCTCACGCCTGGAATCCAAATGCATCCTGCGACTAGTTTTTAACTGGTCCCTTTCCAGTTCCTGGTTCTGGCCCCTAAATCCAGTCCCTGCCTCCAAGCGTGAAAGAGTGAGCTCAGGGAAAGGGAGCATCGAAGAGGGAACAGTCTCCAGGATAAGAGATGGCTGCATGACCTGAAACCTCCTCGTCTTCTTTCCCCCATCCTGAGTGCACTTTTTAATTGCCCCGTCTCCCCAAGTTCGATGCAGACCTCAGAGTCTGTACTAATTGTCAAAATGGACCCCTGGGAAGGAAAAGGTTCTCCACCCCTGCCATAGATAGAGACAGACAGACAAATGTGTGTCCATGGGGATGGATGGAAGTGTTCATAAGCTGATTCAACAACATCATGATTGCCACTGATACAATCACAATAGCAAGGTCAAGCATATTATTACACTGCTCCTCAAAATTCCTGCAATTTTCCAAATAATACATATTCTTCCCTAAGTGTACAAATCTTACTTGCTTTAATAAGAAGTCTCGTCCCACTCCCAAATGTGAGCTGATAGCCACTGAGCTGCACACTGTGCTTCTCCATACAACAAAAACATATCCATCACCACAAGGCACTCACTTAGGCAGTAACTATTTTTCATCCCCATGCTTTGACTTTCAAATGAAAAACGGAAGGTTCTTAGGGTGAGTGATTTAGGACCCAAAGTCCTATAGGCAAAAGGAAAGAAAGAAAGAAAATAAAAGAAAAAAAAAGAAGAAAGAAAGAACAAACAAACAAACGAATGAACAAATGAATGAAAGAACGAACGAAAGAATGAAGGAAAGATTATAGGAGTGAATTTTCCAAAAGTTCTCAATTCCCATGGGCTTTCCATAGCATTTTGGTGCCTAATTACATTGTGTCTCTTTCAAAAAAGCTTCCTCTTGGGATCCTAAGTCACTTTTTCTTGCTTAAAAAGTCTACCTTAATACTCTTTTCACTTAGTTGCAAATACCTTTGAAGAAGCCCAGCCTAGTGGTTAACGTGTTGGATTTGGACCTAGAAAACCAGGGTTCCAATCCTTCCTTACCTATGAACTCACTGGGTGGTCGTAGGCAAGTCACTAACTCTCAGCTTTGGTTCCCCATCCACGAATTGGGAATATTAATGATCTACATCAGAGTGATGTTATGAGAGTGAATTAAATAAGGACTTTGATCCATGAAAATCCTATAGAAATCATAACTACTTAGGAGGAATGCTTTTCAAAATACTTTCTCTGCCATCGTAAGTATCTGAACACCACTGAACAACCACCAACTGGGATGTATGCTTATGCCCCTATTTTAATTACCTCCTTGATACATGCCAAGCAAAGCCGGTTGCATAATGACATTGGAAAATTAACTTTTCTCCCTCAGTTATCAAGATTACTGTGTCATCCTCCAGGATCCTTCCCCCTTCCCTAGTAATTAAGCTAAGTAAGTGAACCTGAACTTCCTCAGCTTCATGAATGTAGTACATATTCCTGTCTCTTCCTATGTTCCCATTCTCTTAGTTGTTTCCTCACCTGTTCCAATCTAGAGTGTAAGCTCCTTGGGGCGGGGACCTGTGTCTAACCCTGATTGTTCTGTGTCAATCATCATCATCATTATTATGGCTATCAATTTGAAATAATGTTATTTATACCACTTTGACACTAGGTTGACTAATATTCAGTTCTCTTATCCTTGCAATATTTCTTTTTTTTTGTCAGGGAACATTTTATTTCATTAATTTTCCTCTCATTGTTTTTTCACATTTTTTTAGACTCGCTGACATTTATTTTATCTAGTTGTGACACGTGATAAGCTTACCAGGTTCCACTGTAAGTCTTGTTCCTTTCCCAAAGGTAAACTTATATCCGTCATTTGTCACACTGTGCTACAGACCCTAGCAAAATTTGACTGGTGCTGTCAGAGCCAACTCTTTGAACTCCAATTGTTGTGTTTTTTTGTCATCTAGCTGACATTAAAACAAATCTTTATTTTATATTTTACTCCAATAAGTTCATTATATCATTTTTATGGTGCTTTCAACATTCAAAACATGTTACCATCATTATCTAGTTTACCGTCACAACAGCCGTGTGAGGGAAGTCAATAATATTCCCATTTTACAGATAAGGAACTAAGGCTGAGAAATTTTGGTTAGAAAAGGCATGCGAGCGGCACGGCAGGTCCTTCCCACAAACAGTCAACACGACCTGGTTCGGGGAGAGGGGTCAAACAGACTGACGGGCAACCAACTCTGATTCATTCCAATGTATTTGAAAAATGACTGACCTTCTCAAGGTCATTCAGGGGACTTGTGGCCAAGCTGGTTGGTACGTCTCCCATCGACCATTCCATGCATTCAGCCACCATCGCTGCTTATTCCAATTTTACGTTATGCCTCACTTGGAAGCCTCAAACTAGTTCTTCTCTACTCTAAGTCATTCGAGTCTAGAGAGAGCAAGGGTGTGGTTGCTGTGTTGGTTCCAAAACCAATAGACAGAGCCAACATGGTCCAGACGGTATTTTTTATTTGAACAACGGTTGGGCCAATAAAATATACCATCTGGGCTATTTAGTTTCCATCTCTTAGCTCACTAGAAACCGGTGTGTTGGTCTATATCACTTCTCCTTTACCTGGTGTCACTTTTAGTTGAGTTCCATTGCCAAAGGTGAGGGGACTTCCTGAGCCTCCGTAACCCACACAGTGATTAACAGTATGACATAAACCTCCAACCCACACCCTCCCTGATCCCTTCACAAATACATCCTCACATTCTTGCTTGAGCATAAATGTAGGGATGTAAGATGGGAATGAGTCATATTGATGGTCCATCCAGCCCAGTATCCTGTCTCCAACAAGGGCCAGCGGGCATTATGGAGAAGCCCCTCGTAGGCCATCATGGACGGATCCATCCCCTGCTATTTACTGTTAGCTCCCAACAGTGAAAGGTTATGTCCCCTGACCAGCTTGGCCAACAGCCATTTATGGACCTACTCTGCTCTGCACTATTGACCTTAACAGCATCCTGTGGCAACAATTCTGTAAGTTAGTTGTATGTTGAACAACAACAAAAGCTGGGCTCATCTGGGATTTGATCCCAGGACTGCTTGCTTCCTAAGAAGCTATTAATTATTATTATTATTATTATTATTATTATTATTGAATTTTCCTCCCTATCCCCCCAAAATGGCTCAGGGCAACCTACATTTATAAACAAATAAAGAAACATCAACACAAAATACGTGCAAAATCTTTCCCACACCTCCCAATACCCCATCAACTCAGTCCTCCAACTCTTCGTTGGAGGAATTCCCTTTGCCCAGTCTAGGCTCCCCCTTCACAGCTAAACTGAACTATCCAACCCATCCCCACTCACTCCCACTATCTCTCACCCGGGCGAGTCTACCTAAACTATCCCCCACACCCTGCCCACAACACATCCCCATAAAATACAATACAAAGACCCCAAGGGGAGGCTGTTCTTCTAGACCAACAAACCAATCCTTTCTATATTGTTGTCAGTGTTCAGAGTGCTTCACAATCCTTATCTAGTTCACCCTGACAGTAACCCTCTGAGACAGATCATTAATATGTCCATTTTACAGAATGGGAACTGAGGCTGAGAGATAGTGACTTGCCCAAGACTACCCACAAATGACATTACTAGGTGTCATAGTACAAGTTGGATCTAAAACAGGTAGGGAAAGAAAACAAACAAACAAATTACCTGGCATAACTACAAGTTTTGTTCCGTTTCCAAATATGAGTTTTCCCCAGTTGCCAGAAGTCACACTGTGATACAGATCTCTACAAAATGGTGGCCATAGGGCGATTCACAGACACAAAGTCAAGTGATGTGTGTGCGTGAGAGTGTGTGTGTGTAAAAAGGGTGTGAAAACACCACTGAAATTTTAATTTCGAATACCAGGCATCAGTAATATTCTTTTTTAATTTTGTTTTTAGTTTCTTTACTGATTCTCCAAATTCCATAGTATTTCTTTAAAATGATCATCTTGGCAGGTATGTTTTCAATATGTTTTAGTGTCTAAGAATCCATTTTTGATGGTAGATACGACCAAGGTTTCCCACAATTTTCAGACAGATAGATACTGGTATCCAAAAATAATTGGCCAAATCTCTGGCCATGGATTCCGCATAGTTTAATATAGGCAGTGAGGTAATAAAGGTTAACACACTTCCCCTCAATACATAATTGATGGAGACCTATAAACGACTTTGTAGTTCTCCGGAAGATTTCCTCCACCACTAGGTGCATGACTATCCTAAGGGCCACTTGTCCCTGTGGCTAATCTACTAAAGTTACAAGCCACTTACTTGGCTCAACAAGAAGTCTTGTCCCATTCCCATAAATGATTTTGAAGCCACTGGAATCACACAGTGTTTATCTCTTCAGCAAAAACAATGTCCTCTCTTTCTAAGTATTACACTTTCTTGAGTTCCCCACAATTATTGTTTAACATCAAGTTAATATTTTCGTTTTGCATTCCCCTCCCCAAAAGATTTTCTTCTTTCAAAGAAATGTATTCCATGACAAGCCAAACGTTTGTGTTTGTGCGTGTGCATGCTCGCACACATGCACACGCGCGTGTGTGCGTGCACACACACACGCGTACAAATATTTCCCAGAACACAAACCATTTGGGGTTTGGGAAATGAAAAAAATGCCAACAAGATGATGATTTTTAAATAGCCCTCAGTACACGATATTTATTGAAAGCAAATTGAACATTGAATTACTCTCTCATCCATCCGTGCTTGCAACTTTCCATCTGTCCACCCATCCATCCCGCATCCATTTCCCCCTTGCTCTCTCATACACACATCCAATTGTCTGCTAGATAGATACTTTTCCATAGACCTATCTCCGACTCTCTGCCTATCTTGACCTGAGGGCTTTTGTTGTCCTCAGCAAAACAAAGTTGCCTTCTTGCAGAAGCAGGGGAAGCACCAGTTCAGCATGGGGGGAGAGGGGGAGATTGTTTTTCAATCTTTGCAGGAAATTTAATGAAGCAGCATCAGTTTAGGAACTTTCAATGTAAGCTAGTCCTACAACTCACCATGGGCAAACACATCCTATGATGCCAAGCTCCATCTTAAAACTCCTCCGCTCTTTACGCACACAACTTCCATTGGGATACAATCTCAGAACATCATGTAACATTTTTAAATGGAACTTCAACCTTGCCATGATAACTGGGCTCCTTAAGAAAAATGCCATATAGTTACGCTAATGGAAAATCTGGTGTCAAGAAGATCAGAATTCAGCCCACTGGTTAACAGAAAATAGAAAGCCAACTTACCTGGGATAACAGCTAGCTTGGTCCCTGGGCCAAATGTGAGTTTTTCATATCCCCCAGTGTTAACACTGTGATACAATCCCTTACAAAATGGTGCAGCTCCACCAAGACAGGTGGGTAGAGAAGAAGGAACAAAAAATTGTGGTGTGCTTCAAATTTGGCCCATTCAAATTTGGAAATGCAAAGCAAATTCAGAAATCAGCTTTGGAACTCTTTGCTTGCCAAATTCACATCACTTTTCTTATTTGGCAGTTTTCATGACATTATTATTTATCATTTCTAGAGCGTTTTCAGTGTTGTAATGTGCTAAACAAACCTTAGCTAATTCACCTTCACAACCACTATATGAGGCAGGTTATTGTCCCATTTTACAGCTGGGGAACTGAGGCTGAGACACAGCGGCTTGTCCAAGCTCACCCAGTATGTTCATGGCTAAGACAAGATTTGAACATTGATCTCCCACATTCAGTTCAACATCAAGGATACATTGGATTCCATCGTTAGCTTATCCTTCATTTACTTTGGTGATCGCTTGACTTTATTATCTGGCATTTTGTTCACTTTGTCATTTGGAAGTTTGTTAGCCACACCCTTATCCTCCCACCCTTTCCAATATCATTCTGCCCACATGCATAGAGATTTACTGTGTGGAATTCCCAGGATTTAAATATCTTTTATTTGAAGTTTGATAAGTCAGTGACTTTTTGCAACATCAACACACACACCCCACACACACACACAACATACGCGTCCTAAAAATTATTGCTTTCATCTCTCTCTCTTCCCCACCACCCTCCACATCATCGTCATCGGGCCTTTTAAAATGAGCCCTGCTGGGGAGGGATGTGGTAGGTGTCCGTACCGGTGCAGGGGTCGTGGTGGTTACACGGGTGGACACCTGCTCACACCCATCCCCCACGCATCCCCACGCATGAAGCAACCAGCAGTTTCGCCGATTGCCCCGTGCATGGGCGATTGGTGCGCATGGGTGTTTCGTGGAAGTGTATACGCATGCACGTCCACCCACCTGCCACCGCTGTACGAACGAGACTCACCCACGCATACCCGCACAGCGCACCTGTTTAAAAAGGGCCTCTGTCCTACATTTATCATTCTACAGTTCTCACTTCTCTGAAATGCCTGCAGGCGGCCCTCTGGGGCCCCAAAATGTGCATGCTTTCAGCAACAGAAGTTTGTCCAAAAAACCGTGCCATTTGGAACGCCTTTGTCTCCTGGGTTCTACCTACTCATGGGACCCATATTCTAAGAGATGGAAAATGTAAACGGGTTCAAAAGTGGGTGGTAAAGACTATAAAAGCTCTGGAAAGGTTGAAGGAACTCTGGATATGTTTAGCTTAGAGAAAAGAAGACTAAGGGAAGACACGATAAAAGTCAATTTATGTTTTAAAGGATGGAGCCAGGTTACCCCGCTTTGGGCAGACTTACCCCATTTGGGATAAAGCTTCTACGTGACACATCCTCTGACTTTCCCCGAGGACGCATCATCGCCGGCTGCTCATCCCACCCTGGGGCAGTGGGGGGAACATCTGGCAGACGCCAGCCGCACACTGCAGTGACCCGGCTGCCCAGAGTGAGTTAAGGCGTAGTAGCCGCCCCACGGAATCTCGTGTAGCTGTATTGAATTGACTCTTTGAATCCTAAACTGTGATCCACCAACCGCTTACTCTAGAGCTGCCTGCAGGGCTTCAATGGGGCTATTCGCGGAGTAAGTGGATAGTGTATTGTGAACTTCGAGTTTCAAGGGACTTAAAGGTCATCTTGTCTAACACACTGATCTGATGCAAAGATGATGGCGAACCTTGAGTCTGGCCACACTTTCAGTCACTTGGCCATCGTGACATCCTTTTTTTTTCCTCTGCCAATTTCTCAGCATCCTATTTATTTAATATACTTTACGGGCATTTTTACACACACCTTAAAGTTCCGGATTTTTCAGTCTTCTGGGTTTATAAGTCCACAAATAAGTTCAGGATGCATTTTTCACACACACACACACACACTGCCCTGAGGCTGCCTAAAGCAGCCGCAGCTGTAGATGTGGCAGGCTGCCATGGAAACCAAGTGACCACAGCTGCCTGGAGCAAAGCAGTTTACCAGGAGAACATTTTACACACAAAAGTTCTGGGAGAAGTTCTACGCAGAAGTTCAAAGATCCAGATGTTTAAGATCTAGGTGAGTGATTTAGACACACAGAAAGTTCAGGATGTAACAGCAAACATCCAGGAGAAATGTGTGTGTAAAAACACCCATGTCTTTGTCGCTGTCGGGAGTCATGGGATTATGTTTAAGTTTGAAAATGGGGGTCACATAAAAGCCTGGGAACCACTTCTCTGTTTCCCCCCTCGTTCTACACAACTTTCCACCCATCATAATTCTTTTTTAAAAAATTAAATAAGGTGAGAGGTTGTACACTCACTGGGCTTCACTGATAACGTTGTTCCTTTTCCAAAGATGAATTTACTTCCTGCACCGTAATTCACACTGTGCTACAGAGCCTTTCAAAAACACACCTATGAACCCAGAACTTTTCCCATCACAGCCCTTCTTTACTGCTCAAGTGTGGCATTCCAGACACATGTCATATTAATTGTCATCATTCGTAGCCCGTTGGCTATTGCACGGGCCATAAAAAAATTAATAAAATTAACAATAAATAACAGAACAGAACCTCATAAAAATCACACTGCAGATAAAGCCTTAATACAAAATTTCTCTCCTTCTATACACGGCATCGAGATACCTAGCCACTGTAAGTAATGACAGGATCTTTATCAATCAGTAGCAACTGTATATATCGAAAGTCGTTTTTCCCTGGATAATTTCCCAAAACGGGAGCCAAAAACGTTTTGGCGAGCCTCTGTATACCAAGGGCAATCTTCTATCTATCAAAGCTTTAGAAAGGGTTGATAAAGAACTCTTAAACATAGGCTTGGAAAATAGTTAATCCATTGTTTTAGGCCCCCTTTCCCCTCCCAGGACTAGTCTTGAAAATTAGTAAATGCTCCAAGGGGAAAATAGAGGTTGGGGGTCCCTATGAGGTGCACTCAGAAAGAGCAAGGTCAAGTTCATGGGTCGGTCCCCAACCTTTGTGTGCAGACTCTCAACTCTACTCCCTTCTCCCTAGCTTTGTCTTTCAGCGCTTGGGGGTAGGAACTAGATCCAGGAACTGGAAAGGACCAAATAAAAACTAACCATGGGCCATATTAGGTCCCTGGACCTGAGGTTCCCCACCCCTGTTTTAGGCTTTTAGTCCAGCTGGTCAATATGTTGCTTATATGATGACCTAGAACTATAAGAACATAAAAAAAGTCCTCCACTGGGTCAGACCAATGGTCCATCGGTTCTGCGAGGTCCCTGTGCAGATGGCGGCGCAGCTTCTCGGCTGGGCCTAGGGTAGCAATTCACGGCGACCACGCCACATCTCGCTCCCAGCACTCCGCCCCTCACCATGACGGGCAGCCATGGCGCACCACCATGATGGTGGAGCTGAACAAATGTGCCGGTCCACTGTGTCCTGCGTGGGCGGCCCTTGGCCTGGGATTGGCACCCGGGATTGGGCCCATGGCACATTTTGGGCCAGAAGCCTACCTGCCCTGGCACAGTAGTTGGTTCACATCTGACAACATGGGACCACACAAGGTCCCAGGCCACAGTGGGATAGCAGAGGCCAGCATCATGTTTGTTTTTACCCAATGACTCTTTTCATCTAGCCCTGTCTCCAACAGTGGCCAGTTTGGTTGCTTCAGAGAAGCGCACAAGTCAAAAGGTCATAAGGGAGTGAACCTTTTCCTGCTGTCTAGTCACATCCCCTGACATTCGGAGGTCTCATCCCTTGGGCAGCTTGGCTAATAACTCTGTGTAGACCTACCTCTACAAACCTATCCAATCCATGTTTGAACCCATTTATGTAATTAGCCTTCACAAAATTCCACAGGTGAATTGTATGTTAAGTGAAAGACCTCACAGAGTTGTTGTGAGGTTGAACTAGATAAGGAATCGGTATTTGCTATATCAATAATAACCTTCATGTAGCACAAATCAGTTGTTAATAAATGGAATACAAACCTTGCCACGATATTTATTTGTTATTTATTTGTTTGTTGCAATATTCTTCTACCCCGCACCCTCCTGCTCACAGAGATATATCTGGACACCTGTAGAAGAATTCCATTGAGTTACCCAAGAGCAAACTCTGGTGTAACAGAGAGATCAGTAGCCAATGGTTAACAGAAAATGGAAAGTCAACTTACTTGGGGTAACGGCTAGCTTGGTCCCTGAGCCAAACTTGAGTTTCCTATATCCCTCATTAGTCACACTGTGATACAAACGTCTACATAATGGCACAGTGCTAGCAAGGCCGGTGGGTTATCACGTGAATCTAGAGTAGGGGTGGGGAATCTTTCCCCTCCCAAGGGTCACTTTAAAAATTAAGACAAGCTCCAAGAGGGCTGCACAAAAATTGGGGATGGGGGAGCTTAAAGGGTTGCACTCAGGAAGCACCCACCCTCTGGCCTTGTGGTATGCCCTCAGCTCTGCTCCCATCCCCTGAGCTCAGTCTTTTAGTGCTTGGGAGGGCCAGGGGGAGGACTGGATCCAGAGGCATCTCCAGCTGCAACCATGGATATACAGGATATCTTGGTGGGGGGGAAAGAATTTCCTTCCTGATATCTGCAGGACAGAGGGTGATTTCATACGTGCTGCTGTAGCTCCCTGCCACGGCACAGAATTGTGAAATCACCCCCCTCCGGAATCGCGCCGGCTGGTCAACAGACATGCTGATGGATTCTGGAGTAGAACCGGCGGAGGGGCCGCACGGCACAACGTGAGGCTGCACAGCCGTGCCCGCCTGCCTCCCGGGGACTGGACTACGGCCCGGAATTGGTTGGGGTAATGTCCACCGATTCCAGGCCGTGGGGTGGTAACAGATGTGACATTACCACGGTCAATCACAGTGAATCCCCTCGTGAGTGACCCTGGTGGCGTAACGTCTGTTGGGCTGGGCCAAAAAGAGATTCCCGCCGGATGTTCACCCTCAGCGGGAATTGCTTTAACCACGCTTCTGGAGCTGCGGGTGGCCGGAGCGCTGGAAGCGTGGTCAAAGCGATTCCCGCCGGGGATGAACATATAGCGGGAATCTCTTTTCAGCCCAACAGACGTTACGCCACCACGATCACCACAGGGGGGATTCACCGTGATTGACCGTGGTGGTGTAACGTCTGAAATTGCCCTTAGTGAAGCATCATCTTGAAACATTTAGACACAAAATCCACAGGCATCTTAAAGATATCATGTTCCAACACTTCATACAAACATGCTGTTGTTCACATATCGATCAAGCGCCAGCTCAAAACTCTCTGCCCACAGATTTCTCACTGGGAGACTATCTAAGCGCTTTCTGAGAAACTGTGGCCTAAGAGATAAGGCTTCTAATTTGTCCATGGGAGAACAGTGTTCAAATCCCATGTTAGCCTTAGAAAAATCACTATTGGTTCCCCATTCTTAAAATGGGAATAGCGCTAGATAACGGTAGGAAAGCAGTATACAAATAATAACTTCCTGTAGTGTAGGTCATTAATAAAAAGAACCTAAATATCACCTTGATAGTATTAGTCATCTCTATACCACTTTCAGTGTTCAAAGTGCTTTTCGATCCTTATCTAGTTCATCCACTCAACTTTTCTGTGAGATAGGTCATTATTATCCCTATCTTACACATGGTGAACTGACATGGAGAGACAATCATTTGTCCAAGGCCACCCAGTTAGTACGTGACTAAGAAGGCATTTGAACCTTGACCTCCCAATACTTGGTCCACTATGCTACACTGGATCTCTGGACAGGTGCACAAGAATGCCAGTGAGTTACCCCCAGTTCAAAATTCAGTGTAATAGAAATCAGAATCCATTGGTTAACAGAGAATGGAAAGTCAACTTACTCAGGGTAATGACTAGCTTGGTCCCTGGGCCAAAAATGAGTTTCCCGTATCCATCAGTATTCACACTGTGATACAATCCCCTACAAAATGGTGCAGCTCTACCAAGGCAGGTTGCCTGTGCTACAAGTCTACAGAGACATGGGCTGAGAAAATGTTCCCCCAAGGTTGGACGAAGTCCCATTCCAAGGGACATTTCGTATTATTTACACCCAGCCCCTATAAAGTCAGAAATCTCAGCCTTTGACCAACTTGACTAATAAACTCCCAAAACTTATCTGGTCCCTTTTTGAACCTGGCTAGGCTACTGTCCTTCACAACATCTCCTGGCAATGAGTTCCACAGATGAATTGTACATTGTATGAGAAAAGTACTTGACTTTATTTGTTTTCACTCACTGCCACTAAAATTTCTTAGGGCGTTTCTTATTTCTCTTACAGAGTTAGCTTAGGGTAGAAAAGTGCTAGGCAAATAATATCTTCAGGTAGCATAAAACAGTCATGAATAAATGGAACCTAAACCTTACCTTGTTGTTATCAGTCACTCACCACTATAGCACTTTTAATGTTCAAAGTGCTGTACAATCCATATCTAGTTCACCCACATAACTAGGTAGGTTGTTATTGTTGAGAACCAGTGTGGTGTAATGGCTAAGCGTGCAGTACTTGGACTAAGAGATAAGTGAGGACCCTGGTTCTAGTCTCACCTTAGCCAGAAGCTCATTGGGTGACTTTAGGCCAGTCACAATATTATCATGGGGTGACCTACCTCACAGAGTTGTTGTGTGGTTTAAAAATAGTGTTAAATTGTTATGTGTCAAGTGCTGTGGTGGTAGGGGTGCTGTATATAAAGATTATCATTGCCATTTTACAGTTGGGGAACTGAGGCTGAGCAATAGAAATTTTATTTACTCAAGGCCACCCAGTGAGTTCAAGGCTAAAATGGGATTTGAACCTTGCTCTCCAAGATCCAACACTTGATTCACTAGGCTACATTGAATGTCTGGGCACCTAAAGAAGAATGCCATGGTAGTTCAAAATTTGGTGTAAAAGAGATCAGAATCATGCTCACCGATTAGCAGAGAATGGAAAATCAACTTACCTGGGGAAATGACTAGCTTGGTCCCTGAGCCAAATATGAGTTTCTGGAATCCATCATTATTCACACAGTGATACAATCCCGTACAAAATGGTGCGGCTCTACCAAGGGAGGTATGTTACCAAGTGGATCTACTCTAGAGAGAGCATTATGGGTTGAGAAAATGGTCTCTCCAGCTCACATTACAATGGGATATTTTATGCTAAATGGGACATAGCCATGGGGGAGGATGCATCATCGGGAATGATGGTGGATCAGAAAGTCGAGGGCAACTTATTGCAGGGAGAGGTGATCTAACATGACCTGTCCATCTCGAATGGTTGGGAGTAGGGTAGAAGGTTTTGGAGTTAGTCACAGCTCCTCCATGAGGAGGGAGCTAGGGAAAGGGTACAAGGGACTTCTCTGGGTGAGAGCTGGAATGGGTGGGATAGGATAGTTGGGCATGGAAAGGGGTGGAATTTTTATTTTAATATTATAAAATAATATATATTGTAAGCCACTTCTGGGGTAGAGTGGGAATCAATCATCATTATCATGACTGATTCTTTGGGACATAAGGTAAGTAAAGCAACGGTGTTGGTAGCTGGATAAATATTTGAATTATTATTATTAATGTTTGCTCTTGGGGGGCGGGGGGAGGACGACACTTCTTGATTATTTATTTATTTTTTACATGAGTGTCCAGAATGTGGTTTCTGTGTGTGTTTTCTCTTGTCTCCTGAAAGTTTTGAAAAGTGTTTGCCATGTTTTTACCAAACGTGCGAAAGACAAAAAAACATAATCCTCATTCATCCAGTGGTAGTAATACATGCACAGCTCGCTTTGATGTGGGCAGGTGGACAGATTAGCAGTTTGTGAAAAGATTTCCCCACCCAGAGAAATGCCCTATCAGGCTTGTATCGCCTAAGGGAGAGTGGCCTTATGGCCAAGCACAGTAGGTAGGGGGATTTGTATTGAAAAAATTACCTTGTGTCAGCTGCTATTTATCATTTTTATTTTATATTTATAAAATAAATTCAAGGACACTGGACATTTTATGAATGATCTGACCAATCATAAAAAAACAAATGGTGCCTGAATGGCAGATGCCTCCTTGCTAATGAATCTTGTTTTGAAACAAACATCCTGACCTGTCTGAAATGCCAGTTTCAGGGCCATTCTCGCTTAATCAACTCTGTGTGGGACTGTTTTCACAATCTGCTAATGTGTCTACCTGCCCACATCAAAGGAAACTTTATTTTCTTGTTATTACCACTGGATGAAAGCGGATTTTGTCCCAAACATTTAAGATGGCAATGTCTGTACTTGGACCAACTTTTGTTAGTGAGAGTGTATACACTTTTAAACTTCAGGGATCTCTTGAAAGCTTTGTGAAGTTTGCAAGATTTCATATTCTTACCAAAGAAAGTCAATCCAGTTAGAGGTATCATACCACTATTTTTTTTATATCACATTGATATATAAGATACAATATATGATATTTATACAATTAACAGATAGCATATCAATCAAATATTATATACCATATGCTCATTGTAAAAATTACTTCAATTTCCGTAAAAACTCATTTGGGGGGAGGGTGATTCCCCCCCCCCTCCAAAATAGGTTAAAAAAACCCCAACCCTACAAATGTTTAATTTTTAGTGCATTTTGGCAGACAAAATAGAATGCTTATATTTTTACACGTGAAACTTTGTGAAAATGCTCCAAAGAAGCCTAATGAGATTCTTTGTGGGGGTGAGTTTAAACAAGAATCCTACTTTGGGTACATTTCAGACACCCCAACTGTAAATTTTCTGAAATGTAGAAGGGGGGGGGGGGGAAGGCTTGATTTTTAACTACCTTAAAAAAAATTTTAAAAAAGGAAACAAATAAGATTTTTTTTCTTTTTTTAAAATTTCCAACATTTTCAGAAAGCTAAAAAAAATGTTGGAACTCACCTTGGTGGTGGATATTTTCGATTAATTAAAATTGTTAATTTTTGACTAATTTCATTTAAAGGCATCATCTTTATAGCTCAGACTTTTCCAGTGCAGAATCAATAATCTCTATGAATCATTTAGACAAATATATTCCAGGCATCTTACTTGGTTTAACCATGAGATTGGTCCCACTCCCAAAGGTGAGTCTATAGCTGTTCGTATTCGCACAGTGCTCACTAGCATAACAAAAAAGCAGTTGCCACAACTGCTCACACTCATACTTCTTAACTAAAGTCTCTGCCATCGTGGGTCAAAGCAATGGTCCATGATTCTAGCCCAATATCCTGCCTACAACAGTGGACAACACTAGCTGCATCACAGCAAAAACAGGTCATAGATGGAGTGACCCATTTCCGTGTCATTCACCCCCAGGTGGTCAAAACAAGTTTCAAATCAAGCAGTTAGAAGTTTAGAGACATTCCCCTGATTAGTAGGGATGTGCAAACAAAACCGAGTTTGGAAATTCAGTTCGGTTTGAAAATCGAGTTCGGTTCGAAAATTCGGTTCGGTCAACCGAACTATTCGAGTTCGGTTGAATTTCGAACTTCTGAACCGAGTTCGTACATTCAAAACCAGGTTTTTGGCCTTCCGAACTGGTTCAAATTCAACCGAACAGTTCGGTCGAATTCGAGTTTGGTTCGAAAGTTTGGTTCGGCTGATCGAACTATTCGAGTTCGGTCCAAACTCCAAACTTCTGAACCCTGTTCGCACATCCCTACTGACTAGTTTGACAAACAGTTATTGATAGAGAGACTAATAGTCTAGTATTAGAGTTTCACAGAGCATAATTGAAAGACCACGCTAGATCACGATCCCTAACATCAGCTGAAAATGACCTCTCGCAAGTTCCGTCAGCGGGCCAAATCCATATGACAAGGGCACATGGGAGAGGCGTTCTCGGTCACTGCGCCACAACTTTGGAACTCCCTTCCTCTAGAGGTTCACCAAGGCTTGAGCCTGAGAATTCTCTTTAGGCATGATAAGACCTTTTTATTTGCCCAGGTGTTTGGTGGATTGGGAGGGGGGGATAGTGTTGGTGGGAGACCAGGGTTAATTTCTATATATGTTTTTAAATTCTGATGTATTTCATGCTATAATACTCATATTTTATACGTTTTACATATTGTTACCCTAACTGAGGCTGCTTGCCCATGTTAAAAGGGGTAGGGACTAACATGGGTTTAACTCACGTTAGCGCGGTCACGTGAAACCCGCTGATTGTGGGCACTAGGCACAGGGGTTTTAGCATTATTTCCCCCTTCCCCCATTAAATACAATCATTCGAGACAGGGTTCAAGAGTCAGCTCTGTCTCACATTATTGAATTTTCTGTCTCACATTATTGAATTTAACAGGGGAGGGAGAATTAACACTCTCCCCCCCCGCCCCCCCCGTGTCCGTGATTGAGGGTTACACATGAATGGACTAACGTGAGTTGAATATGGGGTAGGGTTGGGGGGGGGGGGGATTGATGGTTTTATTGTTTGTGTTAAGTTATATGTATTTTTAATGCTTTTATATTATACACCGCACCGAGCCACCTTTTGCAGGAGGGGGTGGGATATTTTGTTTAAAATTATAAATAATAATAATTAAATAAAAGCTATCTATACTCACAAAGTTGCTGATGACTATTTGCTTCCTCAGGTGTGAGCGTCACGGGGAGGGCAAACCCAGGATCCAACATGGATTCCAACATATATAATTTGGAACCAAGGAATTCCAACAGAAGTGCATCATCTACCCATCCATGCATTCATCCATCCACTCATCCAGCTATCTACACATTGATCCATTTTTTAAAGGTAAAATGCCTTAGGAACGGATATTAGAAATGAGCAGCCCTACACAATTATGATCAAACATCATGAAACGTAGTGGGCATCAAATTAGCAGGGGAGGTAGGTCCAAGGCAGCCACCATGTATGGGCTCTCTTTAAAGAATGTCTATCTCAGTTATGGGGACTATGTGGCATAGGGGATGTTTCCTTTGTGGTTACTGTCTGTATTTTATGAAATGTGATGTTTATATTGGGTTTTTTGCAACGACCAAGTGGTCGGGTCAATAAAGATTGACTACTACTACTATCTCAGTTCCATATTCATGTTTCTCGATTCTGATCTCTGTCCAAACATCACTTACTTGGTTTTACTCTCAATGAAGTCCCACTCCCAAAGGTGAGTCTGTCCCCAGCGCCTCCATAAAACGCACAGTGATTGATGGTATGACATAAACCCCTTTCTAACACCCTACACTAGATCTGGAACATGAACACCTTCGACGACTAATTTGCCCGCTTTGATTCGGATAGAACAAAATGGGTACGAAGCGCTGCTTCAATTTGTATGCGCCTTGGAGAGTTTGGTTTGGTCATGTTGGCATTTTGGTTAGTTTGTTCCGGCTCAACGGCACATGAACAGTAGCCAAAATGGAACAAATGAAATGCTAAAGTGACCAAACCAACCAAAATGAAATAGACAGTCAATTTGGGAAAACATCTAATGAAGATTCCACAATGTCAGGGGATGCTCATTTTATTTCATTAACAGATGTTACTCTAAGGACCGGTTTGGTACTTACCGGGGGTCAAAGATGACCGTATCCCCCCGCAGTACTCCTACTGTACTACCTATCCTGTCAAGATCCCATTTAAGCTGCACTAACCAATCCCCCCAACCACTCAGCAGCAAACTCTGATTTTCAAATTTAATTTTCTGCTAGCTTCCTAGATGAAGAGGACAGTGATGACGATGATGATTAAAAACACATTGGAACCATTCTTGGCTTCTTTCCCCTACTACTGTGATAAAGATTTCAAATGCAAACCTTACCCCGAGCAAATGGTTTGCCTCCTATTGATTTCAATGGAGAGAAAACGGTGACCTGAAGGCACATTCACACACGTGGCGATAGATCTGACCTATGGTGGCGCGGTTCCCCATTCTTGCTCTCAGGGAAAAAAAACGTACTTACTGGGAGTCACCAATAACTTTGTTCCCGTCCCAAAGATGAACCGGTTGCCTGCAATGTTCACACTGTGCTACGCATCCTGTCAAAATCCCCTTAAGGCTTTCTCAACAACTCAACAAACTCTTAGCCTGAAAGTCTCCACTTTCAAGGGTGGCTTTAATTTAGGCCACGTTTTTCTTGACCTCTTTCTCTTATTACTGTGATAAGGATTTTGAGTGCAAACCGTACCCCCCCAAAGTTAATGGTTCAACTCCCATTGACTTCAGTGGAGTCAAAACGGCACATACAAGTGGGGAAAGGAACACGGAGCTCGGCTGATACTACAGTCCATGGAACTCCCTCTTTGAGCGCGCATGCTCTGCTCTCTCCCTCCTGTCCTTCATAGCCCTTTAAAAAAAATCGACCTTCAGGTTTTCCCTAGCTTCTCACCCCCAAAGATTGTTTGTCTACTCTTTGCTTTACATTGCCTTATCTTACAGGATCCCCCTCCCTTCTCCCGTTGTAACTAGTAAACAGTGAAACACATTCATCTACAACTTTACCACTTCATGACTATACCCCTCTTTCTCCCTATCTTCCTCTCCCCTTTGTCTCCTCTCCCTCTAGATTGTAATCCCCTCAGGGCAGAGACCTCTCTCTAATCACAACTCTTCACTGCCAGACACATTGGGTGTTAACAAACGTAGCTGGGACAGCATCACAGTGGTATGTCTGTTTCTGGCTCATCAGATATGGCCTGGCACAAACCTCAGTGCGGTAGGGGTCGGGCCAGAAATATGGGCCCCCAGACCAGTGGCATGGGTGGGGGGTGGGGGGTGGGGGAAGTCTCAAGGTGCCCCGGGGGTAGCCCTTCCCCCCCCCGGGTGGGATGACAACCACCCATCACGTCTGTAAATACCCATTGATGGTGTAATAATAATGTTATCCCTCTGAGCTGCATGTTGTGTGAAGGGAATTTGGTTTCTGGAAAACCTGTACAGAGGAACTCCCAGGACTTTGTGCATGAAGACATTACAACGACAGGGGCGTTTACCAAACCAACACTGCAGAAAGAAACCAAAGCTTGGAGGAAGTGGCTTATGGGAAGGTGCCTGAAAGGTCTCTCTCTCTCTCTGTGAAACAGGATTTTCCAAGCAGCGAGACCCAGTATGCTAACTAACCACCAAATCACAGTTGCTTGGCAGGATTTTGGAGCATGACTCGGGGACTAAAGGGAAAGCAGTATGAATTAAAACAAACAAACAAACAAATAAGTGGATGTTCCCCCGAGCTAATAACATCTGTCCCAGAACCAGCCGAAAGGATGTGCAGGCACCATGTTAAAATACTTTGGAGTGCGCTCCTAGCCACTGACATACCTGCTCTTCTGCAAAATTAAAACCGTGAAACTTAGTGATTAAGGTACAAGACTTGAAGCTTCAAGACCAGTGTTCAAATCCCATCATAGAGCTGGAAGGGGCCACCAGAGTCATTGAGTCCAGTCTCCCCTTGATCACTCTATAGGCTCATCCAACCTCTTCTTAAAACACCGCCAGGGATGGAAACTCCACATCATCTCTAGCTAGTCTGTTTCATCGTTTGACTTCCAGGGGAAAAAAAGAGTTCCCTTGGGACTTGAACTCACAACCCACACTGCTCAAGTCTAATGAGCTATACATTGCACCACAGAACCAGTTCTTGAATTGCCTAAGTAGATTTTAGCAAGTCACTTTCCCTCAGTCTTGGTTTCGTATCTGTAAAATAGGCATAACTATCTCGCAGGGTTGATGTAAGGGTGAACCAGATTAAGACTGTGAAGCCATCTGAACATTGAAAGCACTGTATCAGCAATAAATAACATATAAATAGATTAAAGAACCTCAGCCCCATCCAACTTTGGGGGACCTAATTCACAATTTGAGAACTTTTACATTAAGTTTATCCAACACGCATTTTGATTTGGCTGATGGCAGTTTATTTTTCCTTTGGAAACCAGCTCTCATACTTACTGGGGCTGACTGACAACACAGTTCCTTTTCCAAACAGGAATGTATATCCTCCATCGTAAACACAGTGATACACTCCACTACAAATTCTGCTTGGAACTTTGGCACCTTGAGCTTCCATTCCATAAGCTGTTTTATTATTGAGCAAAAAGGGTTTGCATGATACTGGGTTTTTAAATATAGTTTGTTTGTCCAATAAGGTCTTCGACAGTGGTCAATCTTCGTCACTTCAGAGGGTGTTTTAAAACGAGACGCGTCCACGCATGCCCCCCCGTCCATGCGTCCAACTGCTCATGTGACGGTGGTGTGTAGGGAGGTGCGCTTCCATGACCCACACAGCGGTCACTCGTGGCCATGCACGGAGCACTCTTGTGTGGGCCAGGGTGGACGCCTCCATGGACGGGACAGCCATGCCGGGAACTGCTTGTTTGAAGCACTCCCAATCCATGTTGGGTATGTGGGCGCCCCGCAACCACACCACTCAGCATCCATGGACCACCCTCCTCCCACGGTGCTCGTTTAAAAACACACAGAGTAGCACCCAACAGGTCAGAATGGGGGTTCTCCCATCCCTGCTGTTCCCCCACTCACAGCTCCAAACAGTCAGAGGTTATGTCCCATGGCCAACCTGACTAGTAACTCTTGATGGATCTATCCTCTAAGATCTCATCTAATCTTTTAACGCCCCCCAAAAATAGATAATAATAATAATAATAATAATAATAATAATAATAAAACCCCAAAACCTCAGTTTTGAAAGCTATTGGTTGCCGGAGGATTGTTAAGATAAGTTCCACACGTTAATTGTAAGCTGAGTGAAAAGGTACTTCCTTTGATTGTTTTCAATCTGCTGCCAGTTTTCAGAGTGTCTCCTAATTCTAGTATTATTTGACAGGGGAAAATAACAGCTGCCCATTATTTTGGTTCCTTACAATCGAAACCAAGTTGAAAAAGAGCACACACACACACACACACACGGTCTTTGACAATCAAAATGTCCACCACCTCAAAATGGAAAATGTCGTTGTTTTGAGAAAAATCAGATCATCAGTTTTGGACAATTGTTGATAACAATCCTCCCCCCAACCCCTTTGCCCGAATTGAGAGAGAAATAACTTGCTTCTGTTGACAAGAATGAGGCCCCTAGCAAAAAAATTATTTCCATTCAGCAGCCTACATGTGCTAAGATTCCTTGGATATTTTCTGTGCAAACAATTTCAACCATCCCTTGTTTCAAGTCTTATCTTCATTGGGGGGGGAGAGAAAGCTTAACATTTTCAGAAGTCCCTCATGGCTTTCCAGAGTGAAGAGAAAGGGAAATGCTGAGAAAGGGAGCTACTTACTGGGTTTCACATTTAACATGGTTCCTGAGCCAAAGATCAGTTTATTTGCAGTAGACGCACACTGATATAAGCCTTAGCAAATATTACTTCCTCTCTCTGTCTCTTGCGCTTTGTTCTGAATCTCTTCCTTTATTATTATTTTTTTAAGCTCTTGAAGATTTACTAAAGTTCTTTTATGTGTTCGATTACTTTAACCTGGTTTCTCATGGAAAGAAGACTTATGTAACCCATAAGCTGTTGTTCCCCCCTCCCTGTCTCCCCTCCGCCTGTCTTTGGATTGTAAGCTCTCGGGCAGGGACTGTGTCTATCTTATTCTTTGTAAAGCGCCAGGTACATTGCTGGTGCTATATAAATGCTAATGCTAATGCTAATAATAATACAGGGCCAAATTCAAGGTCTGCGCATGCACCAAGCGCACATCAGGAGCAAGATGTACACTGTGCACATATTCACTTGGTGGGCACACATCCTACACTTTGTGCCCACATAGTGTGCACTTAGTACACCCATGCACTAAGCAAGCCTAGTTGGTGTGAACACAGGCCTTGAATTGGCCCCGTAGCCTTTTCAGTGTTCAAAGTACTTTGCAGTCCTTATCTAGTTCCCTCACACAACAATCCTGGGCTGTAGGACATTATTATTCCCATTTTATCAATGGGGAACGGAGGCTGAGAGAGAGTGGGGCTGATCCCCTGCCCCGCATGCGCAGCTGTGTGCATGCGTACCACACAGCTGCACAGTTTGCGTGGCCGTCGTAGGGCCCATGCTGGGGGCGTGCGCGGTTTGTGCGTGCCACACACGCATGCTTCACGCACCTCTCCACCAGGCATGTGATCAGCCCAGCGGATGCGAACAGATGGACGCAGAGGCAGCCTGCCCCTGGAGCTGCTCCGGGAGCGCACCCCTGTGACAGCCTACTCGCAGCGCTGCCAGAGTCAGTCCATTTGACATGGACCTGGCAGTTTTTGTGGCCCACAGTCTGCCCATGCGCCCTATACCCTAGCATTGAGGGCAGGTCACCCGACGCTCTAGGCTGGCACCTACAACTCTATGGTGTTGTCCGGGGCAACAGCCGGACGAAAGCAGAGCTGCAGCATGGATCCACTGAGCAGACAGACAGCAGCTCTGCTTCAGGCCGGTGCTCTGGGTTTGGCCGGTCAGCTCTGCAGCTGGTGCTTCGGGATGTTCCTGAGCACCACAAACAGGGCTGGCTCCAAGCAGGCAGTACCTGCTCTGCTTCCACATCTAGCAGAGTGCCTTTACGCAGACGGACCAGCCCAGGGGTGATCCAGGGAAGCCTATTAATTATTATTATTATTATTAACATTTATATAGCACCAGTCACGTGGCCTGGTGCTGTACAGAACATAGAAGTAGACCAGTCCCTGCCTGTGGCTTACAATCTAAAAGACAAGGAAAGGGAGACAGGGAGAGGGGACAGTGGGAGAGACAGGGGAGAAGACCAACAAACATACAAGCAGATGCGAAGTCTCAGGTGCGTGCGCTTGGCTTGGTTACAATCAGGTTGGTAGCAGCAGTCTGCAGAGGAGGGCAGACAGTAAGTACACGGGGAACGACTAGCAGGCATTGGGAAAGGCGGCAAGGAAAAAGTGGGTCTTGAGGAGGGATTTGAAGGAGCGGAGGGAGGGGGCAAGGTGGATGTGGGTATGGAGGGAGCTCCAGGCATGGGGGGCAGCAAGGGAGAAGGGTCGAAGGTGGTTAGGTGAGCAGGAGAAACAAGGGAGAGTGAGGGAGGGGACAGAGGAAGAGCAGATAGCGCGTGCAGGAGTGCGTAGGGAGATTAGGTCCGAGAGGTAAGGGGGAGCTTGGTTGTGGAGCGCTTTGAACGTGAAAACCAGGAGTTTAAACAGGATACGTTCAGGAAGGGGGAGCCAGTGAAGAGAAGAGGAGAGGCTGCACATGGTCGAAGCGATGGGCAGAGTGAATGACCTTGGCAGCGGAGTTTTGGATTACGATAAGGGGGGACAGGTGAGAGCGAGGAAGTCCAGCAAGGAGGAGCCTGTCCATCTAAAAGTACCTACTGTCTTACCTACGGCCACCTGATGAATCTGTGGATCAGATGGGATTTGAACCATGGTCTCCCTGCACCAAGTACACTAACTAATCCACGAGGAAGGCGTAGGTGTGTGTTTGACCACTGACAAAACAACTGGTCATTACCGAGAAAAGAAATTCTAAATTCAGCTCTGGCACTTACTGGGCTTTACGTTCAAAATGGTCCCATTGCCGAACACCAGCTTGTTCGAGTTTGTATACACACAATGATCTGAAGCCCATCAAAAACCAGAAGTGTATTCTCCATCCTGACAACTACATTACATTAATGGGTAACACGTTAGAAGCTACCCAGTTAATTATTTGTATTCCTCTGAAAGATGTGAATTGATCTTTTTCTGCTTTTCCCTCTTTCAAAGTTTATGCAGCAATATATATTTATTAATTTCTCTCCAGTAAATTAATAGGATACTTACTGGGTATCACTGAGAGCACTGTGCCCTTTCCAAATATATACCTGTTGGCATCATACACACTGTGCGAGGGGCCATTACAAATACGTCTACAACACCGCTAGAAACTATCCAGTTGCTAAATTCCTGTCTTTATTGATTTAAATCCACCTCTCCCCTCAAAGCCTTGTCGCTAAAGTTGTGGAAGACCAGGTTTCAAATCCTCTCTAGCCACAAACTCATCAGCGAGTCTTGGTCAAGTCACTATGCCTCAGTTCCCCATCTGTAAAAAGGGAATCATAATAATGACCTACCTTGCAAGACTGTTGTGAGGGTGAAACTAGGTAAGGATTGCAAAGCATTTTGAATACTGAAAATGCTATATAAATGGAAAGAGCAATAATGATCTATCTACTTCCACTTTGAGGCAGGAGCGAGGATGAGGGGAGGAGCTTAAGGACAGGGGATGGATCCAAGCTCTGGATAACTCTCATTCCAAGCACATCCTTTAAGCACCCTCATTCCTAGCTCTGTCTGGCTTGCAGTAATTGTACTAATTTTCAAAGTGGTCCATGGGACTGGGAGGGCAAGTCCTTATCCTTAAGTTAGAGGTTGTAAATATCTCTTCTGCCAAGGTATCAGTTTTCAAAACTATAGGTGTCTTTAGACCAATGTCAGGGCTCTGGGGCTGTGGCCCCCACATCTCCCCAATTGCAACCCTGCCTGGATCCTTGTTAAATAGACCCAACTCTGTTGTGGCACACATCTGCCTCCCTCCCCCCACACCACAGAGCTGTAGGTAGGCTAGCCACCACTTTAGGCTGTCACCTGCAGAAATATGATGTTGCCCGGGGGAACCCCGCCCTCCGACCAGGAGCAGCCGACTGCCAAGTAGACAGATCCAGCTCCACCTCTGGCGAGTGCCCCAGGTCCGCTCCGCTTGCAGTGCCCCGAGATGGTCCAGAACACCGGGAGTGGGGCGGTGCCTGCTCCACCTCTGCTCTGCCTGCACACCTGGTGGGCCGCTTTAACCAGACAGCCTGCCCAGGTGGGACGCAAAGGATACGATCCATGTGAAAGCACCCTATGGTATCTATCAAATCCCACATTCATCCATGCACCCTCAATCCGTCCATCTACCCACTCACAGCCCCATTCATCCACTTACCATCCATCCATCCACCCACCGACAATTCACCCATCATGACCTGTCTATCCACCTATACATCTAGCTTACCCGTCATAAAATCAAGGCTGAACATTTCAACAAGCTCTACAGTTGTCACTGGGTACCACTTACTCATGACATTTATTTATTTTTAAATGCCACTAAACGTTACAGATGAAAGGCAATTCAAAATTCAATCGTTAGACTTACTCGGTTTCACATTCAAAATGGTGCCTCTGCCAAATATCAGCCTCTCAGTATTCGTATTCACACAGTGATTTAAAGCTCATCAAAAACTACCAGCACCTTGTCCTACTTGACTGCTGCGTTGACGTCTGGGGTTTATTTTGTATTTTGTATTTTAATATTGTAAGCCGCCCTGAGCCGCCTTTGGCGGGAAAGGCAGGGTAAGAAGTTTAAATAAATAAACAAACAAATAGGAACAAATTGTCTCATAGGCCGCGGGAGCGTAGGGGGAGGGTGTGGGGGTGGACATAGGCACCCCCACCCCCCCACGCATCCCCACTCATGGAGCAACCTCCGTTTTTCGCCGGTTACTCTGTGATCGGGATACGTGGGGTGTGTGTGTGTGTATGTGAATGGGGATGCTTGGGTGCACGCACGCACGCACCCCCACTCACTGGTTATGGCATGCACACCAGCAGCACCATCTCATGCCCGTGCGTGGGCATGAGTGGGACCGTCTCGTGTAAAAACGGCCATAGTTTCCCAATGCATGGTTTCTTGGGCCTTGCTCTGAAAGTATATAACCGGAGAGCTGGAATGGATCCCTGTCCTGAGGCAGGAGACCCACTACCAGAAGCTTCCCCGACAGATGCCTGTCCAGTCTTTCCCTGAAAACTTCCAAGGAAGAAGATCCTACAACCTCCCGAGGCAGCTCTCCCCACTGTTACATTATTTCAAACAGGTATGCCCGAGGAGAGGCTCAGAGTAGCCCTTCCTCAACCTCTCTAGGAAGCTTGTCGCACCATTGGTGGCCTGAAACCTTGCAGATTCTCTCCAACATGGTTCAATAAAAGAGATCATCTGAATTACTTTGATGCCATCTCTTATATTAGAAGACAATGGGGCAACCACACTCTTTCTCTAGACTATATTTTTTTGGAGGGGAAACCTGGCACATTATTTCAAAGTTTTTTAGCACATTGTAGGATAGACGATTAACTGAAGTCTAAATGGCTTCCCCAATTTTCAAATAAGATGCTACTGGATACTCACTGGGTTTGATCAGTAGCAGAGTTCCTATCCCAAATATCATCATCCTGCTGTCGTCATGCACACAGTGCTCCAAACTTAATCAAAAAACATCTAAGGAACCAGGCACAGATTACTTGACAGTTCTATTCCATCAGACAATAACCAGAGAAAACTGCCAGTTTCATGAACATTTGTTTGTATCTTGATATCTGGAGTTTTCAATTGTCAATGTATTTTGGTTGTAGAAACCCCCCAATTTTTTTGTTATTCTGTGATTGCAAAGAACAAAACAAAAACTCAATTTTTAATATCAAAATTTTCATGAATTTTTTTTTAAAAGGTTTTCATGGACATGCAAGAAGATTAAATTATTACTTTGCACACACACACACACACACACACACAACCAATGGGCATGATCCAGAACACACACTTCCACGTGAGTTCCACGCACACCACAGTCCCATAACAGGGATGCGTGGAAATTGCACACGTGCACTCATCCACAGAACTTGTATCAGCTCTAGTGTCTATTCACCCATTCTTTTCATGCAGCTAATTTTCCATAATATCTCCTGATGGTAGAATTGCAACTACATTTTCATTTGGCAAAATCTGATTCCTGCCACACAGAGGGGAAAATACAGATTACACTTACTAGGTCGGACAAAAAGGCTTGTTCCATGTCCAAAAGTAACTTTGCTCCCATAGTTCACACACAGTGTTTTGTGCTTCAGCAAAAACTTCACCTATCTAATCGTCTGTTCTAGAAAGATGACACAATCCCATCTAGAAATACTGTCTCCTTGAGATGTCCTCTCAGCTTGATGGAGAGCCAGGGAGATGGGGTCTAGTGGGCGTGGGACAGAGAAAGTGGGCTGGGAGCAGGAAGCAGGAGTCAAGGCTCTTGGATTCTGCTTCCAGTAATGGAAATGAGACTAGTTGTTTAGAACTAGGGGTCAGAACTTCAACACTGAGTTCTGCTCTCGGAAAGGAGTAGGGTGTAGTGGGTTATAGCAGAGGACTGGAAATTATGACCCCTGGGTTCTAAAGCCAGCTGTTAAGTGGGGTCTATTGGATAAAAGCAGTGGGACAGGGAACAGGGTTGGCCTTAACACTGGGGGTGAAGCAACACAAGAGAGTGGGGAGGATACCAGAACTTGAGTAGCTTTACCCCACTGTGGAGAGGTGGGCTATGCAAAGCAGTGAATTGTACACCTGGTGCCTGCCAGATGTTTCCCCTACCATCGGGCGGGGCGAGCAGCTGGCTCGACATGTCGCAGAGGATACGTTGCAGAGCAGCCATAAGGCTGCCCTTGGTGGGGCAGGATTTCACTTGCCCGCCACATGAGGAGCACTACTGCCAGGCCTCGAGCAGTGGTTGCTGCTGCCTGTCGCACACGGCCACGTCACAGCCAGGCGCGGGATCTTAGTTGGACTGGGGGAGGGAGGGAGGAAGGAAGGGCAAGGCTGGGCACCTGCTTATGTGGTTGGCGCCATGGCCTACTCTGACGGTTGTGGCAGCTCTGACAGGGCCTGGCCCGCCACCTGGCTTTGCTGGCCCGGCAGTGCGGCAATGGTGCTTGCCTGCCATGGGGCCATACAGGCATCAGGCCCTTGCAGCTCGTCAGGGTGACCTCCTTGGACTCTGCCATTTTCTTTAATTCCCTGGACCCCACAGCTGCCTCTGATTTCATCAGGGTTGGGTGCAGGGCTGCCACTGCCCCTAGCAGGGCCCCAAACCTGACCACCTATAGGGCCCCAAAGACGGTGCTTGATGCTAGGGGCTGGTTTCATGGATACGATCTAGGAATTGGAAAGGGTGGTGGCGCGGAGGGAGGGGGGTGCAAATATCAAAAAATAAATAAATCTGTAGGCCAGATTTGACCCACCGACCACCCTGAGGCCAGTTGGGATATCAGCCCAAAGTGACATAATTGGGGGAATTTAGGGTTTCCATCAAAACATCAGCAATTAAAAAAAAAAAAAATTGGAGGGGAGGTGAGAGATTTTAAAAGATTCTGTCTGAAAAACACTTAGCACTTTTCAACTTTGTGCAAAGCTTCTACATAAGGAGGAACCCATCATGGACTTGTCAATGAAAGAGGGAAGAGGGGGGTTGCAAATTACAGAAATTCTTAGCCTAAACCCTAGACATCGGGAGAGATTAAAGATGGAAACTTACTTGGAGTGATCACCAGTCTCGTCCCATTTCCAAATGTTAACTTATCAAAACCACTGCCAGACACACAGTGATTTCTCCCATAACAAAAATATACTGGGGAGCTCAGCACCAAGGGTACACTCAGTGGGAAATGTCATAAAGGGAACAATGAGTTCCGTGCAGTAAACTTCCATACTTAGAAACCACATGGTTTCCTAAAGAGTTCTGATGCTCAATGTAAGTCAATGGGATTTTCCAGATGATCAAATTTGGTTGTGGGATCCAAAGTTAAGGGGATGCATGCATGCGCGCACCCCTTAACACACACGCACACACACAGAGTGATTGCATAACCTTCTTCTCATAGGAAACCAAACGAGAGATTCTTGGAAATTATTCAAAGGACTTGGAGAGGGACACCCAACTGCTTTTGCACTTCTTCAAGAACTTGGGAGAACACGTTGAAAAGTTTTGAACGGAAATAAGTCTAAGTAAAATATTTTAATAAATCATTGAAAAATATCAGTCATCGTGATTTTAAATATATATATATTTTCCCACAAAAACTTCCCAAAGTTCATAATTCTTCCTGCTTAATTCTCGGTGACTGAAAAATGGCAAATGAAAATTTCAAGAGATTCTTGGAAACTTAAAGGACTTGAAAATAATTAGACTTCTGCTGCAACGAACCTGATTGTAACCAAGTCAAGCACGTGCACCTGAGACTTCGCAGTCGCCTGAATGTTTGTTTGTTTTCTCCCTTGTCTCTCCCACTGTCCCCTCTCCCTGTCTCCCCCTCCTTGTCTTTTAGATTGTAAGTCATAGGCAGGGACCACGTCTATTTCTATGTTCTGTAAAGCGCCAGGCACACGGCTGGCGCTATACAAATGTTTATAATAATAATCATAATAATAATAACAACAACTCTACTCCTTTTGCAGTTCTTTGAGAGCTGGGTAGATCTGGTTGATAATTTTTGAACAAAATTAAATCAAATTACAATATTTAGATACATCCGTTGTTTCAAATAATATCAATCATTATTCTTATATTTTTGAATTTTCACCGATTTCTTTTCCAATTTTCAGAAGCCCTGTTTAATTTTCAGTTACTGAAAATTGGCAATTGGAATTTTTGCAATGCAGAAAGAGAGGATTTGGGGAGAGCTTTCAGTCTACGTGAGTTGTTATACAACCACAAGACATGAAATAACACAGCACAATGGAAAAAATAAAGGTGGACACTTACTTGGAGTGACCACTAGTCGTGTCCCATTTCCAAATGTTAGCTTATTAAAGCCACTAGTACTAGTCACAGTCACACAGTGATTTCCTACATGACAAAAATGTACTAGGGACTGAAGCATTAAGCATACACTGAGTGGCAAATGTTATGAGAGAAACATTTTGTTAAATGCAGCAAACACTCAAACTTGGGACTTTTGACAATGAAAACATACTGACACTATTTTTTTATTTTTCAATTCGTAATGAAGAGAATCAGATAAAATCTCTTTATTAACCTGTAAATATCTCTCTCTCTCTCTGCTTTGGAAATCTCACCTGCTTGTCTCCTTTTTAAACAAACAGATAAATACATTAAGGAGACATTTTCCAAGCTCCAAAGTAGACCTCTCTAATTTTCAATGGGAAATGGGTGTCTCATCCCCAAACCCTAGATAACTTGGGTAAATCTCATCTTTAGACCATGTGTGGACTTTATTACCTACCAGGTTCCACGCTCAATTTTGTCCCACTCCCGAATGCCAGTTTCCAGTCTCCACTAGAACCCACAGTGATGCGCCCAATAACAAAAACTAGATTCTGTGGGTGTCTTACAAACCTGGGACTGACCACCCCTGGACCTGCTCTGGGGGTGGCCAGCCCAGCGCCCTACACGTGCAGCCTGTCTGGGCTGGGTTTACATGGACTGGGCAGCTGCTGCCTACGCAGTGCCCCCCCCTTCCCCACACCATAGAACTGTAGGCAAATTGCCCAATGCAAGCATGGAACCGTAGCCGTCATTCACCGAGTAGACGGACTGTAGCTCTGCCTCCAGCTGGTGCCCTTAGCTTGAGGGGCCCTCTTGGCTGGCAGTGCTCCGGGATCATTAGATAGCTGAGCTGCCTGGGTTTGAGGTGGAGCAGTGCCGTGGGTGCCGTCCGTCTAAAGGCACCTATTGTCATACTGACTGGGACATTGATGTTTATCCTTAAAGGAGTCCAACCAAAAACATCCGACCACACATAAAATTATATCAACTCATCATGTAGTTGAACAATGTGTCATCCATCCATCCATCCATCATCTCCCACCATGTTACTCCTGTGTCCATCCAATATACTCAACATATGCTTTTGTTTATCTACTTCCATCCCAGGTATCTAACACCTACAAATTATTGTTGTATGTGCCTCAACTACCCAACACTCAATGAACTCCTCTTGTATCCACTCCTGACATCCATTGTGCACTGCTGTTTCCCATGCAATGAAGAGAAACACCATCACCCACCGAGCTCTAGAGCATTTCAAAGAACAATGAAGGCTAGCAGAAAAGGTGCTGGACATGTACCTGAGACACTCAGATTCAAACCCTAAACAAAGAGATAAACTCACTGAATGCCCTTGGAATGTGTTTATTCCTCTCTTTCCCCCCATGTCATCCCCCCACTCCTTTCTTCTCTATCCTAGATTGTAAGCTCCTCAGGGCAGGGGACTGTCTCAATTTACAAATGTTCAGCTTCATGATGGAACTATATAAGTAACAAACAGTAATGAAAGGACAGACAGTTCCAAAGAGTTTTGCAGGACAGACCCCCTCCCCGCAAAACTCCATAGAGCCCCACAGAGCAAACGTGTAGACATATCCCCATAAAGCCTGATAGAACCGAACTCTATCTGTTCATAGAGTCTCAGAACAGATGCCTCACAGTTCCATAGGATGACATCCCACAGCTGTATAGAATAGACCTGTACGGCCCCATTGTGCTCTTTAGAACAGACGTCCTGTAAGTCCAAATTCTAGACACTTGGGGGACATGTCATATATCAACTTGGACACCAGACATTGGGCGCTTTCTGACAAGATGAGACAGGATGGAATGTGCACCCTTCAATGCCGCAGGATTCTACAAGAGGTAAATGACGTGCAGCTTCTGTCTCGTGGGAAGTACGGATCTTTGCTGGCAAGTATGCAAGCCCGGCAGAGTAAGATTTCACTACTCTGCCAGATGCCTATGTTTGTCAGCAAAGATCCGCACTTCCCACAAAATGGAAGCTGTACATCGTTTGACTTCCCTGCAGAGCCAAAAGTTGCACATTCTGTCTTGTGGGAAAGCACCCTTAAGACTCCCCCAAATGCTAGGACGGAACAGATGAAAACTGGACAGGTATCAGCCTATCTAACCTAGTTTAATGAAAATTTCTGTAGAGGGAAAGTGTGGTTTCCATATTAGTCTTAAATGTAAGAGAAGGAGACTTAGGTCCCGAACCACAGTGTGTGCGAGATGTACCACACGTCCCACATATACAATGTACATGCACAGGGCACACACAGATCTGATTATCTCTGTCTCAAACCACCTAATTGAATCATTAAGGACTAGTCTTCTCATGACCCCCAATCATTCTGACACTGAAATGTAACCCCATGGTGCCAGAAAGCAGCAAAGATGTCAAAAGCATATCAGATATCAAACTGAATCACAGCCTCACCCACCGATGCTTCCACCTGACCCATAATTTGGGCATCTCTCTTTTAAAGGACGCAGCTAAGAAAGCACTTAGAGCCCACCAAGTCGGGTTGGGAATAGATAGATAGATAGATAGATAGATAGATCATTCTCAAATATAAATTTTTAAAAAAAGGAGTAAGGGATTCAGAGACTTACAGGGTATGACAATCAATTTAGTCCCATTTCCAAAACGAATGATATTGTTTGAGTTAACACTGTGTTTAATACCCTTACAAAAACCTATACGGCCTCTATGACTAGGAAGAACATTTTATCCTAGACTTTTAAACACTTAAAAGCAAAATGATGTTGATTTCTCAAATCATGGGACTGGAATGGCTACCAAGGGTCATCTAGTCCAACCTTCTGAACTGGCGCAGGAGTCACCAGACCCTAGATCACTCAGAAATAAAATGTCCACAGAAGAAGGGTTTCAACCCTGTGGGAAAGGGTTGCGCCTGTGCAGAATGGTCTGACAGCCACGTTCAGCATGTGCAGTGATTTTTGTTGAAATTATTTGTTTTAATTATTTTTAATAATTTTTTTTTTTAAAACCACCCCCAAATGAACATTTTTGTTTACAAAAAGCCAGAAAAACAAAGTGGTTTTTTTTGTAAATGAAAAAGAAAAGCAAAAAGCAAAAATGAATGATGTGCACACCCCAAAATCCAGCCCTAGTTTAGTTATGCGGTAATGTGGCAAACGCATGAATTCAACATTATAGTGGTAATAGCCAGCATTCCATTCTAGGCGTTTAGCCTCTGGCATAACCAGACACCTACCTAATAACTGTCAAGCTATTTGCAATACTGGACAGTACCTGGGGATAAAAAGCTTGCTCTCTGTTTTGGCGCTAACCAGGAGACACCAATATCTCAAATGACAGGGAGTGATTTTGGAAACAAGGGGTAATTTCAGACGTTACGGGCCTCCCTTTTACCACAGTGAACCACTGTGGTGGAGGAGATCCCATAATGTCTGAAGGGGTTCCCGCCAGATGTTCACCACAGTGAACACCCGGCGGGAATCCAATTAACCACCGTTCTGGAGGGGAGGCCGGCCTCACCGCTGGAACGGTGGTTACCTGGACCACGGTCCAGTGGCCGGTAACGTCTATTACCGCTGCCGAGGCTGGAACGTGGTCCCAGCCACAAGCCGGGATCGGGTACAGTGGCCGAATTGGCCACTGCGCCTGCCCGTCTCCAGGAGGACGGGCAGCCAGGGGAGCGTGGAGGGGCTGGGCCGTGCGGCCGCACGTTGCGCCGTGCGGCCCCGCCCCCTCCCCAATCCCTGAGCAGAAACAGGCCGGCACGTCTGTTGACCGGCTGGCCTGATTCTGGAGGGGGCCAAAGAATTGCCCACGCACCATGTCAAGAAGTGAGGCCGGCACATCTGAAATTACCCAAGGTGCTCCAGGTGATCTCTTTTATCAGATCAACTGTAGCTGGTGAGATCCTGCAAGCTTTCAGGCTATGCAAGGCCTTTCCAACCTCAGATAATTAACAAGTCAGAAGTATAGACTACTGAGCAAATTCAGGACAGGTACATATGGGGAAAGGCTGTGATTTGGGAGGGTGTGGATAGGAAAAACAACTTGGGAGGGGGCTTTAGGGGTAAGGTTGCCGGATATGCAATTTTCCCCAAGACACTTATGAAAAAGACATGTTGCAGTCGGCCCTGCAACGTATATTTTTCGTAAGTGTCCTGGAAAGATGTGCATATATGACACCCTGTTTGGGGGGCTGGAGGGGGGGCGCTACTTAGATGTCAGACATTTAAAACAAGGCTGGGGAAGGGGGAATGGTGTATGAACCAAGAGACAGTGGATTGCAGGATGTACCCAGATGAATCAAACTAGGGTAAAGTATTGGACTGGAGAGACCAGGGTACCAATTCCTAATTCAATGGGTGGCCTTGGGTAAATCTATCTCTATCTTTCTCAGCCTCAGTTCCTCATCTGTGAAATGGGAAGCCCCCGAGTTTGTTGTGAAGGTGAAATAGATAAGGAGTGTAAGTACTTTGAACGCTGAAAGTACTTTAGAAATGATAAGTAACAGTATAAGTGAGTTGTGGCCCACCCTCCAGAGGAAGATAAAAGACACCCTTAGAGTCAACTTCCAGCCTGACCTGGAGGGAATTCCCTTCCGGATCCCCAATAGAGTGATCAGTTAGATCAGGAGTGGGGGACCTTTTCCTCCCTAGAAGCCACTTTGAAAATGAGGGTCAGCTCTAAGGGTTGCATAGAGGTTGGAGTTCAGTGTGTTTATGGGATGGGGAGAAGAAGAAACGGGGGGGGGGGGAGATCATAGATCTGTGCCATGGATCCACCCACTCCCTTCCCCCCTCAGCTCAGTCTTTCAGTGTTTAGGGACAGAGAGTAGGGACTGGATCCATGAACTAGAAAGGGGACAAAGAAACTACCCATGCGTTGCATTTGGGCCTCGCCCGGGCCTGAGTTTTCCCACCCCTGAACAGGACGCACAAGTCAAGCACATAATATAAGAGTCTCTATAGCATCCTGGCACCAGAACGCCTGGATAGGAGTTGAGGTGGGGTGCGTTAAGGGTGTTCTCAGAGTGGGGGAAGCAAGTGGGATGGTCCAAATCAGGGATCTCGGTTAAGAATCCATCCCCCTATCCTTGAATGTGCACACCCTTATCTCCACTCCCTCCGTCTTTCAGGATTTGAGGGTCCGTTGGACAGATTCAGGAATCATAAGGCGGCCAAATAAAAAACAGTCATGGGCCGTATTTGGCCCCAGGGCCAACCTGATCTAATTTATAATCTATGCCAACCTAATGGCATAATTTTAGGCTAAAATTGGTGGGGAGATGTTGGATCTGCTTGACTCACAACCCCTACCCCCATGACTCTGGAACAATGGTGGGAGGAAATTTGTGGGGGAGCATCTCTCAGAATCCACCACTAGAATTATGTCCATAAAGATTCTAATTCATTTATTACCTACCTAAATCCATCCACATCTCCCTCTCCAGCCATCCAGCCACTTATCAACCCAGCTATCTTATAAGACCTTCATTTCTGTGGACGCTGAGTTTCTCTCATAATTTCCATTTAACACCAGTTCCCTCCCATTATGCACAAAACAAAATCACTCACTGGGTTTCACAGAGAGCTGGGTGCCCTTTCCAAAGGTGAGTTCTGTGGTACTTCCTCCATAACCGCCACAGCGGCTCACAGCTTTACAATAACTACACGGGGGGAGGAAACCCTTTTCTCCTACAGTCGAAGCGGGTATCTTACATTGCCAGCCTTGTGGATCTAGTACACACGAGCTGTGGTTTATGTAATCAGTACATGACTGTATGTAGAAGAGCAATTCATTATTATATTTCCAATCAGAAGAGAATTCTAGTCTCAGCCACTGA